>PIJE02001364.1:0-2500 GCA_002895965.2 Coryphaenoides rupestris
TTGAAAAGCTTCTCTCACCTGAAGCTACAGTGACAGGGAGAGTAAGGAGGTGTCTTAGAGCTATGCTCAGATTTGGATAAATGTCTGAGACATTCTCCTTATATATATACTCTAACATTTCAAGTGGTGATGTGATGTGTGGGGGGAAGGACCTAACAGCTCCTTCGATCTCCATCTTAAGGTCCTCTGCATCCACATCCTCCACTGCTTGCTCCAGTGTTCTGCAGGACTCTTCAAGCTTCCCTCCCTGCACTGTGCTTCTCAATAGCTCAGATGAGTAAAGAAACCCATGAAGGTCAAAGAAAGCCTGCATGTTTGAGAATCTCTCTCTTAAAGTTACATTGGCTGTGTCAACAAGATGGAGGAAAAACTCTCTTTTGAAGAGCTCCTCTGGAGTAGACAGAGTCTCATCTCTCCCCTCATAATCAAACTGCCTTTTTCTCTTTCTCTGTCGCACCTCAGGCCAGCTCATCTCCACCTCCATCTTCTCTGCTATTTCCCTGGCATCTGTTGAGTCAAAACCATGCTCTCTAAATTCCTCCAGATAGTCGGACACTGCCATGACCTCTCTCCTTAGAGTCTCAATTGACACACTGGGGCTCTGCAAGATTTTACTGACTCTGTTTATGTGGTACAACACATTGTACCAAACAAAGGTACTCACCATGGATGACCACTTCATCATTTCCTCCCTGAGGCTTTCAGCGCTGGCGGCACATTCTGGATCCTTTTTTACATTCGCATGCTCCTGCAGAGCTGTCAACGCGTCAACAATCTCAGGAAGCTGGTAGCGCACAGCCTTCACAGCGTCCACCCGACACTCCCATCGTGTTGTGGACAAGGCCTTGACTGACAAATCTCTGACATGTTGCTGAAGAATTGTCCAACGATGAACAGAGCCACTAAACACATTATAGAGCCTTTGCAATGTCCCAAAGTACCCTAGAGAAATTGTACATGACTTGGCAGCATCCCCAACCACCGGGTTTAAGGTGTGACTGCCACATGGAACACACACACAGTGCTTTGGGGTTGAGTTCTAGGACTCTCGCCTGGACCCCCTGCCTTTTCCCTTGCATATTGCTGCCGTCATCATAAGATTGGCCACGGCAGTCGGGGAGATCCAAGCCCAGTGTTTCCAGGTGTCCTAGAAACAGGTCCAGAAGACCTTTGCCGGTGGTGTCATCTGCCACAAGAAATCCCATAAATGCTCAGGGATGGAAAACTCCCTTTGTGAGTCCACAGTTCACAATCCACAGCACCACTGACAGTTGTTCATCGTGGCTGACATCAGGAGTGCAGTCCATGATGACAGCAGAGTATTGTGCCCTCCTCACTCGCTCTCCTATTGCATCAGTGGTGCACTGTCCGACAAGGCCTATTAATTCATTTTGAATATGTTTGCTAAGGTATGTATCTGCAAGCTGTTTCTCTTCAATCCTCCGCAGATGCTCCTTCATGACAGGGTCAAATTGGGCCATCAATTGCACTTGCCCCAGGAAACTGCCATTGCCGCGTTCAAATAACTTTTCTCTGTGTCCTCGAAATGCCAGATTACGCTCAGCTAGATGGCTAACGATACGCAAGTCATCTTTTCAAATTTCTTTCCATCTAGTGACTTCAGCATTTATGAGATCCTGACTCACCTGACCAATCGCTGTGCCACTTCGAAGTCGATTATTCAGTGTGTGCCAGGTATCCATGTTTGTGACGTGTTGGGCAGACCTCTCGTGTTGCTTAAGGTGAGCCTGAAGATTTTTCCAATTACTAAAGCCATTGGAGCTCAGCTGTGTATTTCCATCCCCAAAAAGCCGACAACAAAAGCATAGGAGAGAATCCTTTGATTTACTGTACACAAGCCAGGACCTGTTCATCTTCTCTCCGTTCCTCATTATCATGTAGTAATTACAGCACGTGAATCGCCGACCGTCTATCTGAACGGGTCCTTTCTGAACACAGCGCTGGGTCATCTTCCACTAATTCAACTTCAACATCACTTTCGTGGTCAGAAGAAGGGGGGGCTATTAGGCCTACTCACCACCGCATCTTCGTCTTCATCAGTCAATGGTAGCTCTTCCACCAACTCTACTGGGTTGTCTGGACTATCGGACTCGGGGACAGCGGATAGCTCCTCATTTTCGCCACAACATAGGGCTAGCTCCTCAGGCTCTGAGTCTGCAACGACGTGTTCCTCGACATTAACGTTATTATTTGTGTCAACCGGTGGTGACACAGTAAAAAAAACTTGTTAACTTTGGTAGTGTGGCGTTCATCTATTTAGTTTCTTCTCGCTTTTTCCTCTTATTAGACCCGCTTGGATAATTACGCTTCATTTTACCAGAACTCCGACCGCACGCCTCTTTCATAAGCAAACCGTAACACTTCACTTCCTGGCTGCGGTCTTTCGTCTTCTCGCGGTCATGATCACTCATGGAATAGTCCATTATAACACGAAAGGGGAGGGGGGCAGATAATACCATTTGGGCATTCTGATGTTTTT
>PIJE02001364.1:10000-28927 GCA_002895965.2 Coryphaenoides rupestris
AATGATACTAAATACACTGTGGGACTACACTGTATTACACTGTGGGACTACAGGGGGCTTGTGTGTATCGAAAGCACTGTAGTCACTGCAGATTCAGTGAGTGTCAATTCAGCCACCATTTTGAATCTCAAAATCTCCTCAACGATCACACACTAGCATTGGATTTTAAACTCAAAACACCAGTCTAGCCCCATTGTGGTTTATGTAATTCCAAACCACATTCACAAGTCACATGATGCTGCCCAGTGCTGTGATTGGATGACAGAGCTGTCTGATGACTCTTTCCTTCCGTCTCCATGTCTCTATTTTAAGATTCCAGGGCTTTTATTTGGACATCGACCCATTCTTCATTCTTGCAATCTGTTTTAAGGTGACGGTCGGCTGATTTTGTTGTGGTTTTTATGCGGCTATTAAAGTTTAGGTCCGAGGCCATAACTTCACCTTCACGAATTCGGACTTGGTTTTTTAGTCTTCAATCTAAGCGATGACTTTACATTCTTTGGCCTCAGGTAATTCTCCCCGTGTCCCTTCGTTTTTTTTTCGCTCCGTGTCCCTTTCTGCTCCAGTGGTTGGCAGTCGATGCCGTGTCTTGTGACAGAGGTGTGCACCTGTCCTCCAGACGTCGTGAGCTGCAGCATTGACTCACGATCGGCCGCTTTGCTGTAGGGTTGGGGCGATGTGGACAAAATCAAATATCAATATATGTGACCGAATAGGTTGATAGCTTGATTGATATTACGACAATATTTTAGGCTTATGACTATTTCACAAAATAATCATTGATGAAATAATCATTAATGGATAGAATGACTATGTGGGTAAAGGCAATTCACTACGCAAATTTAAAGTCAGGGCCAACTTTGGCAGTACACACACGACACGACCGGTCTTGACAATCAGTGATTCTTAGGTCACACGAACAGGAGCGACCTAAGAGTCTTACGTCAATCCTGAGTCCTCCTGACAGCCTTAACATTAACCCAGGTCCCTCAGGGCTGGAGAACCTGTCTGCCTGGCAGGAGCCAAAGCTCTTCATCAGGACCCTCTGCTGCTGGCATCCACCCCCCCTCCCACCCCCCCCCCCCCCCCCCCTCCGTCACCTCCATCACCTCCACCACCTCCACACTCAGGTAGCGGGTCAGGTGGGGGACCTGGAGGTGACCACCGGTAGTCTAAAGCGTGGATGAGGATGATGATGAGGATGATGATGATGATGATGAGGAGGAGGAGGAGGAGGAGGAGGAGGAGGAGGAGGATCGGTGATGGATGAGGGATGATGATGGTGCGTTCTTTGCTAGGAATAAGGTTGCATGTTAGCCCCCCCCCGCCAGCCCCCCAACGGGAGTCACACAGCAGCAGAACAGTTTGAGGATGAGGAGGGCAACAAGGACAGAGAGGAAGGAGGAGGAGGAAGCATGGGAAGGGAAGGGAGACCCCCCCCGGAGCTCGATGGCCGAGGATAACGTTGTGTGTCCCCTTTCCTCTTGTGGACGTCACTGACAAGAAACTTTTTGGAACGATGTGTTTCCGGTGCTGCTTTCAGTTCCTGTCGCTGCGTGGATGAGCAGGGCGGGGGGGGGGACCTGGGGGCCTGGCCAGCCGGCTGTGTCAGGTGAGTGTGTGTTTTACATTCGTCACCCTGCCTGTTGCCCTCCGCCGACGAGCAAATCACCACCTTCTGTCTGTCTGCCTGCTGCCTGCCTGCCTGTCTGTCTGTCTGCCTGGGGAAACTCACTCACACACACACCACACACACACACACACACACACGCACACCGCACACGCACACACACACACACACACACACAACACACACACAGTGAGTGTTTCTGGATGAGACTCTTCTTCATTTAAGTACCTTTTCTGTCACTAAAGTGTTATCTTAAAACCCAACCCATCTGTAACAAAGTCTCTTGCTACCTGCCACCAAATGGAACCAAAGTCTCCCAAATGTGGCTGGTTCAGGGCTTCCCCAACAGGACAGGACACAGGTCGATGGTAAAACCGGTTTATTGCAGAAATGAACAGCATGAATAGTTTTGGTGAGCAGTTGGTGCAGCTGACATGTCAAGGCTGAGTCAAGGCTGAGTCAAGGCTGAGTCAACGCCTGAGAGTGTGTGGGGGTGGCTGGTTTAAACTGTGGGCTTGATCAATGCAGAACAGGTATGCAGCCTCACCCAGCCCCAATCAGTCTGACTCGGGCCAGGTGAGGCTGCTTAAACCAGCCACCAACCACACACACTCTACACCATCTTACTCTAAGGTTCAATGTCACTTATTCTCTCCCCTTTTGGCTTAAAACATTCCTCTAGCCTACAGAATGAATCTGTGTCGCCTCACCTTGAGGGTGGCGAATCTATCAATCACTTTCTTGTGTGTGACTCTCGCAAGCACCTCCTTTTCAATTGACATCACAGCCAAGTGCTGGAGTCTGCTTTGCCCTGTAGTCCTCCTGAGCCAGGTATGGAGCCGACGTAAGGCACTAAAAGACCTTTCACAGCTACAGCTGCTAACTGGTATAGTCAAGGCAACCTGAATAATCGCTTTCAGCGAAGGGAACATATCAGCATCCAGTAGGTTGTACACTTGAACTTCACCAGCCTCGCTCTTGCGTCTCAGATAGTTTTTTGGCAACCATCACTCAGGTGTGCAACCCCGCCCACCCACCCACCCACACAGGGCCAGGTGAGGCTGCTTAAACCAGCCACCAACCACACACACACACACACACACACACACACACACACACATCTTGCATATTCATGTTAAGATGTGTGTGTGTGTGTGTGTGTGCTGATCTCTGATTCCGATATGATGAACTAAAACTTCCTCCCGTCCACATTTTGAGTCTTGCAAGTTTGGCTCCTGCGGAGAAACTGGAATGTGGTCCACAGGACCATTCTATGTGTCACATATTAGGTTTATTTTTATATTCCATGCACTCTTTAGACCCAAAGCGACTTATAGGAGTCATTTACTTCGTTAGTTAGGAGCAGGTAGGTGGGGGTGGCTGGTTTAAACTGTGGGCTTGATCAATGCAGAACAGGTATGCAGCCTCACCCAGCCCCAATCAGTCTGACTCGGGCCAGGTGAGGCTGCTTAAACCAGCCACATTAACCGTGCCCCCATTTTCCCTCCATCAGAGCAAGAGCAAGAGCTGGGTACAGATGATGATGATGAAGAAGAAGAAGAAGAAGAAGAGGAGGAGATGGAGGAGAAGGAGAAGAGGAGGAGGATGATGATGATGATGATGACGAGGATGGTGATGATAGTGATGAAGACTGGGAGGCAGATGAATCAGACGAGTCGTTCGGTGAAGCCGCTCACTCTGGCAGGAACAAAGGACGATGATACAAGCCCCTCCCACATCTATCTAGTCTCTGTTTACAGAGTCGTTCAAAAGTCGTTCAAAAAGAAACAATGATATATTTACTTAGGAAACAAGCTTGTGTGTGCGTATGCTGCAGTGTAAAGTCTCACTGTGTCGCTTAATCTTTGCGTACTTATGTAAATAAAGAGTTGATGACTCATAGCTTTTAATTCTGAAACGTGTGTCTAATTCTTCCGTTGCTGAAACTGGGTCGTCATGTGGACAATTGTGGCAACCTTGCGCCAATGCAGCTATATGAATATTGAATATTATGGAAATAATAGCAGATAGCAGAGTAATAGCAGAGTAGAGGACTTTTCAGAAAAGTTCAAAAGGCCTTTGAGCAACGCAATGATAAGATGTGGAAATAACAATGAACCCTCTTTTTCATTATTTTCATTTCCATTGAGTGCTGATTCACACACACACACGCACGCACGCACGCACACACACACACACACACACACACACACACACACGTGTGTGTGTGTGTGTGTGTGTGTGTGTGTGCGCGTGTGTGTGTGTGTGGTCAATTATGAATATGATTATGATGACCATAAAACATTTCTAGATACGTCTCCTCAGATAAGGCTGTATAGTGTGCCGTGGCTCAGTGCACATAACGGCCGCATGGTGGGCGTCCAGCGGACCACGACCGGGGCGGGATAATGTTGACGACGTCCCCCGCGGCTCCATCCTACATATATAGCGTCGGGGCGGCGGGGCTGTTGTCCGTGTCAAGGTTATAAAAAGGCTGCTGATCGCGACATCAACGCGGCAAAAATAATTCGGATGCTACATGTGAGTGCCCGCGTCTCTCTCTCTCTCTCCGGTGAGGAAGAGGAGGAGGAGGTGGAGGTGGAGGAGGAGGAGGGTAGCCGGTGATGATGGATGAGTCACGGGAACCTATGTGCCGGTGTGCAGGGCGCATCATAGACGGTTGATCTCTCCATCATTTCGTGGTTGGTTGGTTGGTTGGTTGGTTGGTTGGTTGATTGGTTGATTGGTTGGTGGAGGATCCCCCGTTTACTCCCGGTAAAGCAAACATAAATTTACATTTACATTTACATTTACATTTAGGGCATTTGGCAGACGCTTTTATCCAAAGCGACTTACAAAGAGTACATTGTGTTCTAGCAGGTTGATAGGTTAATGTTAGTTCTAGCAGGTTGATAGGTTAATGTTAGTTCTAGCAGGTTGATAGGTTAATGTTAGTTCTAGCAGGTTGATAGGTTAATGTTAGTTCTAGCAGGTTGATGGGTTAATGTTAGTTCTAGCAGGTTGTAGCAGGTTGTGGTTGAAGTTAAAACTGAGAGCTTCCCCGACTAGAACTAATATTAGTTTCTGATTGTTATTGTCTCAACCCATGGAGCTCTGAATGCACTTGATTCTTACATATAGTACATTTAATTATGAATATGTTATGAGCATCGCCACTTTTAATTCACTGCATATCCTCACTGTATGTGTATGTGACGAATACACTTCTTACATCTTGAATGAAACACGGTTAATATGAACACAAAGACGGAACACATGAATGTATGATTGACGTGCAGGCCTCGTGCGGTCACCTCGTGCGAACAGGTTGGAGAAGTCGCTCTCCGCGCGGCGGAATCGCGCGTCCCGCTCGCTGCTGTTGTCGCACGAGAGCTGCAGGTTCTTGTCGGCCGCGAGCCGCGTCTTGTCGTCCAGGCTGTTGTTCTTCTGCAGGAACCCTGGGGTGCCACGGCAGCACGGCGGCGGCGGCGGGGGGTGCAGGGGAGAGCATACGGACGTTTACTACCCAACGTCTCCATGATGGACGGGGAAAAAAACGAATCTCTGCAACGACGTTTTAAATGTCCTCGTTTTTGTTGCGCCCATAAACCGTTCCGTGGTTTTCCCGCCAGCTGCAGACGAACCACGTGCTCTGCAGTAGGCCCTCCACAGTATAGCCCACTAGGATTAACTTTTCGTGTCGGGGGGTATAGGGCTGCAGGGCTTGTCTATATACATTATGTATGCACACACACACACACACGCACACACGCACGCACGCACACACGCTAGGATGAGGAATCACGAATCAGTAAACCATTTCCTGTGTGTGGGGGGGCGTGTGTGTGTGTGTACGTGCGCACCTCACCGTGCGTGTATTGACAGAGTGAGAGAGTGTGTGTGTGTGTGTGTGTGTGTGTGTAAGAGAGAGAGAGGGAGAGAGAGGAGAGAGAGAGAGAGAGAGAGAGAGAGAGAGAGAGAGAGAGAGAGAGAGAGAGAGAGAGAGAAAGTGAGAGAGAGACAGAGGGAGAGAGAGAGAGAGAGAAAGTGATAGAGAGACAGAGGGGGAGAGAGAGAGACAGAGATTCCATCACACATCCAGCCATCAGAACAACAACTTTGTCACCCATCACAAAATCACCGATGTGTGCGTGTGTGTGTGCGTGCGTGTGTGTGTGTGCGCGCGAGTGCGTGCGTGCGTGCGTGTGTGCGCTCAGCCACTACACACAGACGCTATAAATTGCGAGTAATGAAGTGTGCTGTCGATGGTTCGATCCCAGACTGTCTCTTCTCGTCAACGTCCACCAACGTAAACTGTGGGCCTATTGATAGACCGTAGGATTTATAACACACATGTGTACGTCTTGGCGTTATTAACAGTACTTAGCATTGCTTAGCATATTGTACGTTCTTTAGATGTTGGTAATGCACTCAGAATGACACGTCTGCTCTTATCCCAGCTATTATGCAGGCAACATAGCAATTATAAAACTCTTATATTAACCTCGTAACTATGAATGCTTGAAACCTGCTCTATTCTTATCTTTATGTACCTCAGTGATATATTGCTGCTGCTTAAAAGCGTCTGCCAAATGCCCTCAATGTAAATGTAAACGTTGTTGTAGGCCGAATATTTCCGGAATAGGCTTTCTGAAATAATTGTCGGTGAATATCAAATGAAAAAGAAAGCAAAATCGACATTTCCGTCATTTTCGGGAGAGGGTAATGTGTGTTGCAGGTCTGTGATTATTTGCTAAGGACATATTTGCGACACAATAGGCCCTCCCTCCTGCCAGCCTGAGATGTGTTCACTGGTTCATGGTTTCAAGAGATAAGGGACAGAGGGCTGAACAGGGCCTGTGCATCAACATTAGCTGTAGCTGTCGAGAAATCCTCGCTATTATTGATTCAACATCATTCAAACTATAATCGTGCTGAATGATTTTCCAGACGTGGCATTTGTATAATTACTAATTAATATAGGCCTGCAGGTCTACACGTCGATCAAACCCTGTCGGCCCACTTAACATTAAATATAGCCGATATATAATGATTGAACGGGAGGGAAAAATACAATAAAATAGACTTAAACCTGCATGTGCATCAGGGATGGGACAATCACTGCCGAAACAAAAGACGCATTAGATCTTAAATTAAAATAAAATAAAATAAAATAAAAAAAAAGCCTATTCTGTTGTGAGGGAGTAAAATGCAAGAGACGGGTAGGGGGGGGTGGTGTCGGCCTCGCCTGCTGTGACCTGCGGGCTAATCGCCGTTGACCTTTCAGGAGACGGGAACGCGCAGTGACAGTCATGAATGGCCCGTAGGAGGCCCCTGATATCGGCTTATAATAAGGCTTCCCACGCAAAGAAGAAGAAGAAAAAACAACAACAACAACAACAACAACAACAACAACAACAACAACAACAACAACAACATTGTTGGAATGATGACATTTTTTTAAACCCTCATTTTTTTTACTGTCGGTACCGGAACTTACCACAGATCTTCATCCCCAGTTTCCGCGTGCAGCCATGCATCCAGGCCTGATCGTAGGCTAAAACAAACAGTCATCGGGGAAAACGGTTTGAATTTCTCACACGTGGACTCGGACGAAAAAAGAAGGCAGAAACGGCGCGTGATTGATGCAGAAAGGCGGGTGCGACTGGCGCGCGGCAAAGCGGAGGGGGCGGCACAACAAAGCACTTGAAGCGGGCCCCCGCCGGCGCGTGCGTGTGTGCGTGCGTGCGTGTGTGTGTGTGTGTGTGTGTGTGTGTGTTTCTGGCCCTGTGTCAGGTGATGATGGCTGTGGCTTGAACACTTCTGACGGCCCCGTCAGATCAATGCGGGCCCGAAGTGGCCCCGCGTGGGAAATGCACGGTGGCGGGCACGCGGTGCAGCACGGCGAGGGGGCGGGGCCGGGATTAACATCCGTGAAATGAGCTCGCGAAGGAGGGCGCGAATTAATTGAGTGAAACACACAGTGTGTGACTGCGCGTGCTGGCAATGTCTGCTGCTGCTGCTGCTGCTGCTGCTGGAAGTCTATATGGAGGCTAATACAGAAACTTATGGTCTCTCTCTCTCTCTCTCTCTCTCTCCCTCGCTCTCTTTCATTCTCTCTGTCTCAAGCACGCGCGTACACACACACACACACACACGCACGCACGCACGCACACACACACACACCACACACACACACACACACACACACACACACACACACACACAGAGCGAGCCATGCGTTGGAGTCGGCCATGCTGAGCAGAAATGGAGCGGCCTAGAGACAGAGTAATAAATGCGGAGCCCGCCAAAACAACAACAAAGCCACGAGGAGTCCAACACGACACGACGCGACTTACCTGACTCGGAGAAGAAGGGAGAAAGAAAGAAAAAAGACAAAAGAAGCCATTCACCAAACCAATTCCAGCCACAGACAAGCCCGAGAGGGTGTAACGGCGCCGTGGCTCGGGGCTGTAGGGCGGCAAACGGTCACACACGCGGAGACGACGCGCGAGCCGCCGCGGGGCGCGAGATGAAGCGGACAGAGATAATGGAGGCCGGAGCCATCATCCCGTCTTCCCGCCTCTCCGAGCAGAGCAGCAGCTTTACGCGGGGGAAATACAGAACAAGACGTACTGCATATTTTCCCCTTGGACATTTATTCCACAAATCTAGCAAAACAAAAGTGCATGCGTGGCCTACATGCTGAAAGAAAGGGGAAAATACGTCGGAAAATAGGCGAATATTGGCGCCACACGGAGCAGCTCATTAACCGAGCCGTTAATTTCACGGGCCTTGTAGCTTTTTGCCTTCAAAGGCGCATTACCAGCCGGTCGAGGCCCATTCAGAAGCAGCGCTGCAATATCTGTTATTTCCATCCGTTTATCACGCAGCTGGCTGCTTAATTGCCTCGCATGCAAAGAATGGAATGGAGGGGGAAAAAAAGGGAAAAAAGCTGATTAAAATAAATACAAAAATTGCTGATATTTTCTTGCGGTTTGTCAGACAAAGCCGCGTCACGTTCGTGCAAAGTGATATTTTGTGGGAGCGTCGACGCAGAACGAGGGTTAGAACACGAACACGAACACGCACCGAATAATCTAACCTGGACAGCTAACAGAGTTGAAAGTACAGGAAAAAAGTGAATAGTATATTTGCAAAAGTACAGGAACCATGAGGAGTGATTTCAACCAAAAAACATTTTTCTTTTGCTGCAAGGTGTAGACATTCTGTTTCTGTTTGACTCCTATAGGAGCTATATAGTCCAAGTCGGCCTAATCAACTAACCGTATTAGGCTATTTAAATTACAAAAAAAAAATAATAAAGCGTGTAATTATCATTATAAACTATTTTGTATTGTGTGAGTTTAAAAAAAAAAAAAAATCCAAATAAGCATTCTATAACTGTGTGTCTAGCATTATTTCTGCACGCCTCCAGCGAGCCTGGGAGGCCGGCGGTCCCTCGGTGCTGATCGACGGGACGGCGGCGGACACACGTGTGATCGCTCTGCTTTTTCAACGGCGATGATTAACGACACAAAAACGGTTAACGGCTCGGCCACGTCCGCCCTCCGCTTCCCCAGGGGTCCGGGCGTACGGTGGGCGGTGGGCGGTACCCCCTCTCTCACCTCTCCTCTCCTCTCTCTCTCTCTCTCTCTCTCTCTCTCTCTCTCTCTCTCTCTCTCTCTCTCTCTCTCTCTCTCTCTCTCTCTTCGTCTCTCTCTCTATCTCTCTCTTCTCTCTCTCTCTCGCCCCCCGTGTTTCCAACCAATCAGACGAGGAACGAGAGGCAGCCCCACGTACCGCCCACTGTGCGTTCGTGAGCTGTGATTGGTCGGGTCGCGGAGAACAGGGCGCCACCCGACTGTACGTTCGGACCCTTGGCTCTGGCAATAGCTCAACGGCTCGGGTGAGGCTCGTTTCTAACGGCGCGGAGGCGGAGGAGATGGAGAGAGACCGGCGGAGGACACAGAGAGAGAGGGAAGGAGGCTGAGGATGAGGATGAGGATGAGGAGGAGGCATGGATGTGGACTTACTTGTCGACGAGGGCATTACATTGGCGGTGTTGGGGTCTTGGTCCGCGCCGGTGGCGGTGGGTTCGGACGTGGCCATGTCGCTGTAGTGGTCTTGGGTTCGAGACTCCACTGATCTTCGACGGGGAATAACGCGGGAACTGCACACAAATGAGCCGTGATGAAGACACCGGCCCGGCGTATAGATTTATATTTATACAGGGAGGAGGGGGGGAAATAAAGTGAACGCATTTAATTTACCTTTAATGGGATATAACAGAGAAAAAAAACACATTTGGAAGCTTTACCTGGCCTACAATTTAAAGATTTGTTTTCCAGTACCTGTTGGCTGCACAATGCATCCAAGTATTATATATTGTGCCAGTCTAGACTCCCCAGGGTTTACCTAGCTATAGATCGTGAGTGGTTAGTCACCAATAAAACCTATAATTAGCCTACATTTAAGTCATTAGATTTTCCTTCGACGTTTCTAAGCCTGAAGAAGGACATTTCCATCACGTCCCCAATGTACGAATCAGTCAGGGCACAATCTGCAGGCTGAATAACTGACGTGTTTTATTGTCTGAAAACGAAATTTATAGTTTTATCACTCTCCTATAATGGGTTGGTATATTTTAGGCCTGTACTTGTATGATAATAAAAAAAAGCACATTTTATAGGCATTTAGGTCTTCAGAATAAATCAGTTTATTTCGAAGAAAACAATTTATTGACATATAAATTGATTGTTTTTCAACTTTAAACAATTATCACGCCTATTTATGCCATCATTAGCCATGTGTAATGTCGTTTTCTCAGAAACATGCCTATCCTAGAACGAATTCATTTGTCAACCTCTTGCGACTCATCACTAATGACACCAATTAGGTGCAAACGTCTTCATCAATATCTACACATTCTCCACATTATATGGAGTAAACCGAGTATATATATACACAGAATATATATACTGTATACATATGGACCATATATACAGTACATATACTCACTTTACGGTAAATGATCACATTTCTGTGCTTAAAACAACGCCATTTGCGCTCTTATGATTATTGCATGGCTATATTATGACACGGGCTATTTTTTTGGTATTTTGACGTCGAGATCTAGGCCTCACATCACATTTTTGTTAACACATTTGAATAAAAAAAACAAATCAAGCATCAAGCGAGAGCTATATCAGCGTCTTACCTTCAGCAGGCTCACAGGTTGTCGAGTCTGTGGTGTGAAACTATGACCACTATGATCCACACACAGTCCGACCAGCAGCTACACCCGCAGAATACCAATAGAGCGCGGGAAAAAATCCACTCCAGTGACCCTTTCCTCCCTGAAGATTTTTTTTTTTGTATTCTTTATTATTTATATCTCGCCCATTTATAGACGCAAGCGGGTGACTCAGAGCCTCGCCCCGCCTCCCTCTGACGTCTAATGAATCGTCCCCCAAATCCCCCCGAGTGACAGAAGACACAACCCACTTAAAGATGAATCTGAAGGACACACACACACACACACACACAGTACACACATAAAGTACACGACACGTTTGACGCTAAACGTTCAGTTTCTGTATTATTGGCGACGGGTCAACTTCTACATCCAATTAAGGGGTCAGGTCTGTCGGTTACAGGAATTGACCTTGAGATGTCGACCGTGAAGGGCTGACAAAGTGATAAGCTGATACTGTATATACTCCTGGCTATGGTCTACTATAGTGGGAACAGGCTATATACACACACACACACACACACACACACACACACACACGCAGTGAATAAATATATAGGCTCTGCTCTTTTCATTCAGTTGAAGTAAGTGACATTTATCTAATCTAATTTATCTAACCTAATCGCTCGCATTCGATTCAAGACACTGGTACTGACTTTCATGGCTGTCAACGGAACCGCCCCTACCTACCTCCAAAAATTAGTCCGACCCTACGCCCCAGCCCGAGCACTCCGCTCGGCAACTTCTGCCAAACGACTGGTACCGCCTTCACTAAAAACAGCCAAACATCGCTCTTCCAAGTCCCAACTCTTCACGGTTCTGGCTCCGCAGTGGTGGAATGAGCTCCCGGCTCATGTCAGGACAGCCGAGTCGCTCGCCAGCTTCCGCAAGAGACTCAAGACCCACCTGTTCAGAGTTCACCTGGACTCTACATAACCCCCCCCTAGCACTAACCTGCGTGTTTATATGTCTTAACACTTATTAATGGCACTTAGCATTGTTGTTCGTTCTCAGATGTTGTATCATGCTTAGAATTGCACGCCTGCCCAGCTACTTATGCAGGCAACTTGGCAATTATGAAACTCGTTCTACTCGTCTCGTAAATATGAATGCTCGAAAACAGCTCTATTCTTATCTTCAGGTACCACAGTGATATATTGCTGCCTCTCCTTCAACAAATGTACTCTTTGTAAGTCGCTTTGGATAAAAGCGTCCCAAATGCGTGTGGGGGGGGACCTGGGGCCTGGCCAGCCGGCTGTGTCAGGTGAGTGTGTGTTTTACATCCGTCACCCTGCCTGCTGCCCTCCGCCGACGAGCAAATCACCACCTTCTGTCTGTCTGCCTGCCTGCCTGCCTGTCTGTCTGTCTGCCTGGGGAAACTCACTCACACACACACACACACACACACACGCACATGCACGCACACACACACACACACACACACACACAGTGAGTGTTCTGGATGAGACTCTTCTTCATTTAAGTACCTTTTCTGTCACTAAAGTGTTATCTTAAAACCCAACCCATCTGTAACAAAGTCTCTTGCTACCTGCCACCAAATGGAACCAAAGTCTCCCAAATGTGGCTTCCCCAACAGGACAGGACACAGGTCGATGGTAAAACCGGTTTATTGCAGCAGTTGGTGAAGCTGACATGTCAAGGCTGAGTCAAGGCTGAGTCAAGGCCTGAGTGTGTGTGGGGGTGGCTGGTTTAAACTGTGGGCTTGATCAATGCAGAACAGGTATGCAGCCTCACCCAGCCCCAATCAGTCTGACTCGGGCCAGGTGAGGCTGCTTAAACCAGCCACATTAACCGTGCCCCCATTTTCCCTCCATCAGAGCAAGAGCAAGAGCTGGGTACAGATGATGATGATGAAGAAGAAGAAGAAGAAGAAGAGGAGGAGATGGAGGAGAAGGAGAAGAGGAGGAGGATGATGATGATGATGATGACGAGGATGGTGATGATAGTGATGAAGACTGGGAGGCAGATGAATCAGACGAGTCGTTCGGTGAAGCCGCTCACTCTGGCAGGAACAAAGGACGATGATACAAGCCCCTCCCACATCTATCTAGTCTCTGTTTACAGAGTCGTTCAAAAGTCGTTCAAAAAGAAACAATGATATATTTACTTAGGAAACAAGCTTGTGTGTGCGTATGCTGCAGTGTAAAGTCTCACTGTGTCGCTTAATCTTTGCGTACTTATGGAAATAAGGCTCCGCAGGACGGCCGAGTCGATGACTCATAGCTTTTAATTCTGAAACGTGTGTCTAATTCTTCCGTTGCTGAAACTGGGTCGTCATGTGGACAATTGTGGCAACCTTGCGCCAATGCAGCTATATGAATATTTAATATTATGGAAATAATAGCAGAGCAGAGTGGACTTTTCAGAAAAGTTCAAAAGGCCTTTGAGCAACGCAATGATAAGATGTGGAAATAACAATGAACCCTCTTTTTCATTATTTTCATTTCCATTGAGTGCTGATTCACACACACACGCACGCACACACACACACACACACACACACACACACACACACACAGTCGTGTGTGTGTGTGTGTGTGTGTGTGTGTGTGTGTGTGTGTGTGTGTGTGTGTGTGTGGTCAATTATGAATATGATTATGATGACCATAAAACATTTCTAGATACGTCTCCTCAGATAAGGCTGTATAGTGCGCCGTGGCTCAGTGCACATAACGGCCGCATGGTGGGCGTCCAGCGGACCACGACCGTCGTCGACCGGCGGGATAATGTTGACGACGTCCCCCGCGGCTCCATCCTACATATATAGCGTCGGGGCGGCGGGGCTGTTGTCCGTGTCAAGGTTATAAAAAGGCTGCTGATCGCGACATCAACGCGGCAAAAATAATTCGGATGCTACATGTGAGTGCCCGCGTCTCTCTCTCTCTCTCCGGTGAGGAAGAGGAGGAGGAGGTGGAGGTGGAGGAGGAGGAGGGTAGCCGGTGATGATGGATGAGTCACGGGAACCTATGTGCCGGTGTGCAGGGCGCATCATAGACGGTTGATCTCTCCATCATTTCGTGGTTGGTTGGTTGGTTGATTGGTTGATTGGTTGGTGGAGGATCCCCCGTTTACTCCCGGTAAAGCAAACATAAATTTACATTTACATTTACATTTACATTTAGGGCATTTGGCAGACGCTTTTATCCAAAGCGACTTACAAAGAGTACATTTGTTGAAGGAGAGGCAGCAATATATCACTGTGGTACCTGAAGATAAGAATAGAGCTGTTTTCGAGCATTCCTATTTACGAGACGAATAGAACGAGTTTCATAATTGCCAAGTTGCCTGCATAAGTAGCTGGGCAGGCGTGCGATTCTAAGCATGATACAACATCTGAGAACGAACAACAATGCTAAGTGTCATTAATAAGTGTTAAGACATACAAACACACCGGTTAGTGCTAGGGGGGGTTATGTAGAGTCCCAGGTGAACTCTGAACAGGTGGGTCTTGAGTCTCTTGCGGAAGCTGGCGAGCGACTCGGCCGTCCTGACATGAGCCGGGGGGTCATTCACCCACTGAGGAGCCAGAACCGTGAAGAGTTGGGACTTGGAAGAGCGATGTTTGGCTGTTTTTAGTGAAGGCGGTACCAGTCGTTTGGCAGAAGTTGCCGAGCGGAGTGCTCGGGCTGGGCGTAGGGTCGGACTAACGTTTGGAGGTAGGTAGGGGCGGTTCCGTTGACAGCCATGAAAGTCAGTACCAGTGTCTTGAATCGAATGCGAGCGGATGGAGGTTAGATAAATTAGGATTAGAATAAATTGTTCACTTACTTTCAACTGAATGAAAAGAGCAGAGGCCCTATATATTTATTCACTGCCGTGTGTGTGTTGTGTGTGTGTGTGTGTGGTATAATATATCCTGTTCCCACTATAGTAGACCATAGCCAGGAGTTATACAGTATAAGCTTATCACTTTGTCAGCCCTTCACGGTCGACATCTCAAGGTCAATTCCTGTAACCGACAGACCTGACCCCTTAATTGGATGTAGAAGTTGACCCGTCGCCAATAATACAGAAACTGAACGTTTAGCGTCAAACGTGTCGTGTACTTTATGTGTGTACTGTGTGTGTGTGTGTGTGTGTGTCCTTCAGATTCATCTTTAAGTGGGTTGTGTCTTCTGTCACTCGGGGGGATTTGGGGGACGATTCATTAGACGTCAGAGGGAGGCGGGGCGAGGCTCTGAGTCACCCGCTTGCGTCTATAAATGGGCGAGATATAAATAATAAAGAATACAAAAAAAAAAATCTTCAGGGAGGAAAGGGTCACTGGAGTGGATTTTTTCCCGCGCTCTATTGGTATTCTGCGGGTGTAGCTGCTGGTCGGACTGTGTGTGGATCATAGTGGTCATAGTTTCACACCACAGACTCGACAACCTGTGAGCCTGCTGAAGGTAAGACGCTGATATAGCTCTCGCTTGATGCTTGATTGTTTTTTTTTATTCAATGTGTTAACAAAAAATGTGATGTGAGGCCTAGATCTCGACGTCAAAATACCAAAAAGAATAGCCCGTGTCATAATATAGCCATGCAATAATCATAAGAGCGCAAATGGCGTTGTTTTAAGCACAGAAATGTGATCATTTACCGTAAAGTGAGTATATGTACTGTATATATGGTCCATATGTATACAGTATATATATTCTGTGTATATATATACTCGGTTTACTCCATATAATGTGGAGAATGTGTAGATATTGATGAAGACGTTTGCACCTAATTGGTGTCATTAGTGATGAGTCGCAAGAGGTTGACAAATGAATTCGTTCTAGGATAGGCATGTTTCTGAGAAAACGACATTACACATGGCTAATGATGGCATAAATAGGCGTGATAATTGTTTAAAGTTGAAAAACAATCAATTTATATGTCAATAAATTGTTTTCTTCGAAATAAACTGATTTATTCTGAAGACCTAAATGCCTATAAAATGTGCTTTTTTTTATTATCATACAAGTACAGGCCTAAAATATACCAACCCATTATAGGAGAGTGATAAAACTATAAATTTCGTTTTCAGACAATAAAACACGTCAGTTATTCAGCCTGCAGATTGTGCCCTGACTGATTCGTACATTGGGGACGTGATGGAAATGTCCTTCTTCAGGCTTAGAAACGTCGAAGGAAAATCTAATGACTTAAATGTAGGCTAATTATAGGTTTTATTGGTTGACTAACCACTCACGATCTATAGCTAGGTAAACCCTGGGGAGTCTAGACTGGCACAATATATAATACTTGGATGCATTGTGCCAACAGGTACTGGAAAACAAATCTTTAAATTGTAGGCCAGGTAAAGCTTCCAAATGTGTTTTTTTCTCTGTTATATCCCATTAAAGGTAAATTAAATGCGTTCACTTTATTTCCCCCCCCTCCTCCCTGCAAATATAAATCTATACGCCGGGCCGGTGTCTTCATCACGGCTCATTTGTGTGCAGTTCCCGCGTTATTCCCCGTCGAAGATCAGTGGAGTCTCGAACCAAGACCACTACAGCGACATGGCCACGTCCGAACCCACCGCCACCGGCGCGGACCAAGACCCCAACACCGCCAATTTAATGCCCTCGTCGACAAGTAAGTCCACATCCATGCCTCCTCCTCGTCCTCATCCTCATCCTCAGCCTCCTTCCCTCTCTCTCTGTGTCCTCCGCCGGTCTCTCTCCATCTCCTCCGCCTCCGCGCCGTTAGAAACGAGCCTCACCCGAGCCGTTGAGCTATTGCCAGAGCCAAGGGTCCGAACGTACAGTCGGGTGGCGTCCGTTCTCCGCGACCGACCAATCACAGCTCACGAACGCACAGTGGGCGGTACGTGGGGGCTGCCTCTCGTCCTCGTCTGATTGGTTGGAAACACGGGGGGCGAGAGAGAGAGAGAGAGAGAGAGAGAGAGAGAGAGAGAGAGAGAGAGAGAGAGGAGAGGTGAGAGAGGGGTACCGCCCACCGCCCACCGTACGCCCGGACCCTGGGAGGCGGAGGGCGGACGTGGCCGAGCCGTTTAACCGTTTTGTCGTTAATCATCGCCGTTGAAAAGCAGAGCGATCACACGTGTGTCCGCCGCCGTCCCGTCGATCAGCACCGAGGGACCGCCGGCCTCCCAGGCTCGCTGGAGGCGTGCAGAAATAATGCTAGACACACAGTTACAGAATGCTTATTTGGATTTTTTTTTTTTAAACTCACACAAATACAAAATAGTTTATAATGATAATTACACGCTTTATTATTATTATTATTTTTTGTAATTTAAATAGCCTAATACGGTTAGTTGATTAGGCCTACTTGGACTATATCCTATAGGAGTCAAACAGAAACAGAATTTCTACACCTTGCAGCAAAAGAAAATGTTGTGGTTGAAATCACTCTCATGTTCCTGTACTTTTTGCAAATATTACTTTTTTCTTGTATTTTCAACTCTGTAGCTGTCAGGTTAGATTATTCGGTGCGTGTTCGTGTTCGTGTTCTAAACCCTCGTTCCGCGTCGACGCTCCCACCAAAATATCACTTTGACGAAACCACTGAAACCGCAGAAAATATCAGCAATTTTGTATTTATTTTAATCAGCTTTTTTCCCTTTTTTTCCCCCTCCATTCCCATTCTTTGCATGCGAGGCAATTAAGCAGCCAGCTGCGTGATAAACGGATGGAAATAACAGATAATTGCAGCGCTGCTTCTGAATGGGCCTCGACGGCTGGTAATCGCCTTTGAAGGCAAAAAGCTACAAGGCCTCGTGAAAATAAACGGCTCGGATAATGAGCTGCTCGTGCGGCACCAAAATTCTCCTATTTTCCGACGTATTTTCCCCTTTCTTTCAACATGTAGGCCACGCATACACTTTTGTTTGCTAGATTTGTGGAATAAATGTCCAAGGGGAAAATATGCAGTACGTCTTGTTCTGTATTTCCCCGCGTAAACTGCTGCTCTGCTCGGAGAGGCGGGAGGCGGGATGATGGCTCGCGCCTCCATTATCTCTGTCCGCTTCATCTCGCGCCCCGCGGCGGCTCGCGCGTCGTCTCCGCGTGTGTGACCGTTTGCCGCCCTACAGCCCCGAGCCACGGCGCCGTTACACCCTCTCAGGCTGGAATTGGTTTGGTGAATGGCTTCTTTTGTCTTTTTTTTTCTTTCTTTCTTTCTTTCTTTCTTTCTTTCTTCTTCTGCGAGTCAGGTAAGTCGCGTCGTGTCGTGTTGGACTCCTCGTGGCTTTGTTGTTGTTTTGGCGGGCTCCGCATTTATTACTCTGTCTCTAGGCCGCTCCATTTCTGCTCAAGCATGGCCGACTCCAACGCATGGCTCGCTCTGTGTGTGTGTGTGTGTGTGTGTGTGTGTGTGTGTGTGTGTGTGTGTGTGTGTGTGTGTGTGTGTGTGTGTGTGTGTGTACGCGCGTGCTTGAGACAGAGAGAATGAAAGAGAGCGAGGGAGAGAGAGAGAGAGAGAGAGAGAGACCATAAGTTTCTGTATTAGCCTCCATATAGACTTCCAGCAGCAGCAGCAGCAGACATTGCCAGCACGCGCAGTCACACACTGTGTGTTTCACTCAATTAATTCGCGCCCTCCTTCGCGAGCTCATTTCACGGATGTTAATCCCGGCCCCGCCCCCTCGGCCGTGCTGCACCGCGTGCCCGCCACCGTGCATTTCCCACGCGGGGCCACTTCGGGCCCGCATTGATCTGACGGGGCCGTCAGAAGTGTTCAAGCCACAGCCATCATCACCTGACACAGGGCCAGAACACACACACACAACACAACACAACAGCACACGCACGCACACACGCACGCGCCGGCGGGGGCCCGCTTCAAGTGCTTTGTTGTGCCGCCCCCTCCGCTTTGCCGCGCGCCAGTCGCACCCGCCTTTCTGCATCAATCACGCGCCGTTTCTGCCTTCTTTTTTCGTCCGAGTCCACGTGTGAGAAATTCAAACCGTTTTCCCCGATGACTGTTTGTTTTAGCCTACGATCAGGCCTGGATGCATGGCTGCACGCGGAAACTGGGGATGAAGATCTGTGGTAAGTTCCGGTACCGACAGTAAAAAAAATGA
>PIJE02001364.1:33318-50818 GCA_002895965.2 Coryphaenoides rupestris
CTCTCTGTGTGTTGACTGTGATTGGTCCACTGTTTCCCCGCAGGTCACCCACGGTTCTTCAACCAGCTGTCCACCGGCCTGGACATCATCGGCCTGGCCGGAGAGTGGCTCACCTCCACCGCCAACACCAACATGTGAGTCCTCATCCCCCCGACACCACCCCCCCCCCCCCCCCATACACACACACGTGCTGGTACATGCAAAAACTAGGTCATGGAATGGAATGTGTGTCTGTGCGTGTGTGTGTGTGTGTGTGTGTGTGTGTGTCTGTGTGTGTGTGTGTGTGTGTGTGTGTGTGTGTGTGTGTGTGTGTGTGTGTGTGTGTGTGTGTGTGTGTGTGTGCTGGGGTATGTAGGGACTATGTCAGGGTATATGTGGTGTGTGTGCTGGGGCATGTAGGGACTATGTCAGGGTATATGTGGTATATGTGCTGGGGTATGTAGGGACTATCTCAGGGTATATGTGCTGGGGTATGTAGGGACTATATATGCAGGGACTACCCTTCTGTGTCACCAGAGGACACAGCATGGCCTGCAGGAGCAGACTCTGATGAGATAGTTAGCGATGCGAGGTCCCGGGAGCGGACACCCGTGGGGGTCCCCGCACACCGGCCGTCCTCTGGCCCAGCTTCAGAGGACGCTTATGTAGAGTTTTGCATTATGTGTGTCAGGCCAGGAGGGGCTGGGGGGTATTGACCTGTACGGTCCTGTATCACAGTGTACCAGGGACTCTGGGGCCTGGGAGTCGGGGGCCAGCCCCTGTCGCCCCTCCCCGCCTCCACCCCCCACCCCCACCCCCTCCAGGGGCCTCAGGGAAGGTTAGATTGCATATTGATCTCAGGTCAGCGCTTACACGGCGGGCGGGGGGCGATAGAGGACACCAGCAATGCCGACAGTGCACGTGTACATGCATACATGCATGTGCACATACATATACATATAATACATACATACAGTGTATACACATGCTGGGATAAGCTATTTGCCGAGTTCTGATGGGTCATCGACACATAACACGGACATATGTGTTAGTGTGTTGTGCGTGTGAACCAACATGCACTATGGCGCATATTTACAGACCAGAAAGGAGCATTTGAAATGCGAGGTAAACAAAATGCATTGCTATGATACTTGGGGAAAGAAAGGTGTCCCTTATGTTAATAATTAAAATGGCTGCTTACTTTTACTTTTACTGAGTCGCCATTTTAATCAAATTCCCTTTTTACAGTTAATTAATTTGAAGATGTTGAACATTAAACATTAGTCCTGCACTGAGATGTTGTTAAATCGAAACTAAATAACGCTTCAATGTTTTTTTTTGGGTCGCTTATGATTTTAATAATATATGGGGAAGGAAATGGAAATGTAGCCTACACCAGGGTATGATCTAACGATCACTAATCTTTGGAATGTAATCAATAGAACTTTTCGATTTTGAATCAATTTCATACCTCTGGCTTTTAATCATCAAATTAAAGCATTTGTCCCTGAGGAAAACAAACAGAGATCTGCGTAAAGCAACAAACTGTGTATCCTAGAGCAGGGCTGTCAAACTCATTTGAGGTTGAGGGCCGTAACAGACCCAATGGTGCTTAGCATAGCGGGGGCCGGACTAACAAAGCACCACGAAAATGCATTTGAAAGTCTTGCAACTTGTGCAGTTTAATCCTCATTTGTAGGAACTACAACAATTATTTTGTGATTATGGGTCTAAGATAAGATAAGATAAAACTTTATTAATCCCGAAGGAAATTCTTGTGCCAGAGGTTGCATAGCAATAGAAAAATAACAAGAGAAATAAACAATAGAATAATACAAAATAAAATAACAAATGTACACATTTACAGTGAATCTAAGCCTAAGAAAAATATACAAATATAAAAATATAAAAATACAAATCAGTGAAGAAATCAACAAGAAAGAAGAAATCAATCAATTTTATCAAATTGCCTCGCGGGCCGGATTGGATCTGCTTCCGGGCCACATCTGGCCCCCGGGCCACATGTTTGACACCCCAGGTCTAGAGCATCCGACACACCGCAGAGACAACAGCTCCACCACATCTCTCGTTCTCCGTCTCAAACCTGAGCGAGGAGAGAAGCCGCCACCCACCCGCCCCCCCCCACCCCCCTTTGCTCCCCCAGCATCTCATCTCATCTCATCTCTGTGGCGCTGGACGGACGCCCACACAACAGTCACGCACACCCGGGCGTCAGACACCAGCTCTGCCTGTCCCAGATAGGGAGAGAGAGAGGCAGCAGCAGCAGCAGCAGGCTTTCCAGACCATTGAGCAGCGCGGGGCTCATGATGGCGGAGCTGGTCGCAGCAGATAGGGCCAGCTGGGACCCCCGCCCCCCCTCCCCCCTCCCACACTGACACAACAATGTGTTGAAGCAGAGCGGCACCCGGGAGCCCCCCGAGGGCCACTCGTTTTCAGGCTCCATTGTCTCCCCCCGTGGGTGCAGACGGACTCGATGGTGCTTTGAGAGGCTGGCGGAGGGGGTCAAAGTGTTAGTCGCGCACGCACACACACACACACACACACACACACATATACACATGCCGTGCGCACACACATGCGTACACTGCACACACACCCGCCCCTCACACACAGCACACGCACACGCACACACACTACACACACCCAACACACACAACACACACACATGTCCTTGATGGGGATAATAAGGGCATTTAGGGGCGGTCCCCCGAGAGGGGCAGGTGACGGTGCTTCTGATTCTCCCCATGAAAAGACCAATGATTGGCTCTGATTGTGATAATGATCTCCATTATTGTCATCACAGCGTGAAATGACTCCTGGAGCGAAGGGGAATTTTAAAGAGGCTCTGTCAGTCACCAGGCCTGCGCAGACACAATGTGGTTCACTGTGGCTAGTGCTGATGTACTGTGCTATATAAATATATATATATATATATGTGTGGAATATTTGGGGTTAAATCAAGAATATGCAGTACATATGTCACTGTACGTCAGTAAAATACATATTTTCTTTTAAATTCTATATATATACATTTTTATATTTTATATATCAGTGATCTTTGCGTTGTGCCCAGTTATGCTATAGCTTCCATGCGATGCTATCTTCTATGCTATGCTATCTCATGCTATGCCAGTTCCATTCTGTGCTATTACATGCTATGCTCGCTTCCATGCTGCTAGTTTCCATGCTATGCTAGACCATGCTATACCGTATAATGCTATTCCATACTATGCTATGCTATGCTATTGCAAGCTATGATAGTTCTATGCTATGCTAGTCCTATGCTATGCTAGTCCTATGCTATGCTATTTCATGCGATGCTAGTTCTATGCTATGGTAGCTCTTTGCCATGCTAGTTCCACGCCATGGTGGTCCATGTGATGCTAGCTCATCCTATGATAGTTCTATGCTATGCTAGTCCTATGCTATGCTAGTCCTATGCTATGCTATTTCATGCGATGCTAGTTCTATGCTATGGTAGCTCTTTGCCATGCTAGTTCCACGCCATGGTGGTCCATGTGATGCTAGCTCATCCTATGATAGTTCTATGCTATGCTAGTTCCATGCCATGCTGTGCTACTCCGCGCGATAATAGCTCCCCGTGCTAAGCGCTGTAGCAGGGCCATCCATCATCATCAGGCTGCATGTATTGACTGGGAAGCTAATGTTCCAATCACATCCACCACCACCTCCACCCTGACTCTACCACCACACCACCACCCTCCCCCACCCCACCCCCCCCCCAACCCCCCCCCCCCCCCCCCACTCCCCCCCCCCCCCCCCCCCCCCCCCCCACCCCCCCCCCCCCCCCCCCCCCCCCCCCCCCCACCCCCCCCCCCCCCACCCCCCCCCCCCCCCCCCCCCCCCCCCCCCCCGCCCCCCCCCCCCCCACCCCCTCCCTCCTCCCTCTCTCCCTCCCTCCCTCCCTCTATTTCTCTTTCATCCTCGCCTTCCTTTCTCTGTTTGTTAAGACCCCTCGCTCCGCGGCCCCTCCCACCTCCTCAAAGTCCTATTTATCTCTGTGATGTCATTTCCTGCACTTTCGTTTTCTTCACATTGGACCGCCGTGGCATTTTCTTTGTTGTACTCACACACACACACACACACACACACACACACACACACACACACACACACACACACACAGTCTTATCTCTGAACACAGTGTCTAATTAGGCCAGTTACACAACACACTGTTTTGTCATTTGACCCCCATCCCTCTCTGCGTGTGCGTACAATATGTGCGCACATGCGTGTACGTGTGTGTGTTGTGTGTGGTGTGTGTGTGTGTGTGTGTGTGTGTGTGTGTGTGTGTGTGTTTGAACAATGGGTCCTTCTTTTCAATTTTGGGTAAAATAAACTGTTATCTCTTTCAAACAGTTCTCTCTCCCTCTCCCTCTCTCTCTCTCTCTCTCTCTCTCTCTCGCTCTCTCACGCACACACACACATACACACTCTTCAAACACACACACACACACACACACACTCTTCAAACACACACACACACACACACACACACACACACACTTCGAACAAGCAGACACACACACTCTTCAAACACACACACATACACACACACACTCTTCAAACACACAACACACACACACACACATACACACACACACACACTGTTCAAACACACTCACCCAGTGGCGTCCTGGCAACCTCATTCAGGCCTGCCGGGGAGATTGGCAGAAGTGGGCGATAGCATCAGAGCTCCGTGGGCGTTCATTAAAATATGAATGTTTGCTGCTTTCTCCTCTTATCAGACAACTTTTAATTAGCTCGCTCAGCTAGCCTCACTCCTCAGTCTGCTGCTCCGACGGAGGCTAATACATGTGTGTGTGTGTGTGTGTGTGTGTGTGTGTGTGTGTGTGTGTGTGTGTTTGTGCGTGTGTCAGTGTGTGTGTATGTGCATGCCTAGGTGTGTGTGCATGTGTGCGTGCCTAGGTGTGTGTGTAGGTGTGTGTTGTGTAGGAGTGTGTGTGTAGTTGTGTAGTTGTGTGTGTGTGTGTGTGTGTTATGTATTGACTCTGCAGGTCGATGTGTACTCAAGTCGATCATTTTCAAGTCTCAAATCGCTACGATCTATAATCAATTACGTTGGGGTTCGCTCCACATTTTGAATGTATATAAAACAGGAATTTATTTTTGCGTTAAGATTCTGAACTGATAACAGCTGTTTATTCATATATTTATTCACACACCCAATCATCAGTGTGAGTGTGTGTGTGTGTGTGTGTGTGTGTGTGTGTGTGTGTGTGTGTGTGTGTGTGTGTGTGTCAGCATGTGTGTGTGTGTGTGTGTGTGTGTGTGTGTGTGTCAGCGTGTGTGTGTGTGTGTGTGTGTGTGTGTGACGAGAAGTCCTGCTTCTCTACATTCACTTCCTCCACGCCAAGACCAGATGTTCCACTACAGCCAACATCTGTGGTTTGATTGACAGGTTCACCTATGAGATCGCTCCAGTGTTTGTCCTGATGGAGCAGCTGACCTTGAAGAAGATGAGGGAGATGGTGGGCTGGCCCAACGGGGAGGGGGACGGAATCTTCTCACCAGGTGTGTGTCTGGGTGTGTGTCTGGGTGTGTGTGTGTGTGTGTGTGTGTGTGTGTGAGAGAGAGAGAGAGAGAGCGAGAAAGCCTGGGGGGGGGGGGGGGGGGGGTTTCTATACTCTGTATGCATTGCATGCAAATGTTAGGGTAAATGTCAGTGTGTCCAGGGTGCTGACGTGTCTCTCTGTGGTCCCCAGGGGGCGCCATCTCCAACATGTACAGTGTGATGATCGCACGCTACAAGTTCTTCCCCGAGGTGAAGGCCAAGGGGATGTCTGCCGCACCGCGCCTGGTGCTGTTCACCTCCGAACACGTATGTCTGCTCTGCACACACACACACACACACACACACACACACACACACACACACACACACACACACACCCAGGGACACACACACACCCACAGGAGACACACACAGGGACACACACACACACACAGGAGACACACACACACACAGCATCCCACACACACACCACAAACAGGAGACACACACACACACAGGACAACAACACACACACACAGCACACAGGAGAACAACACACACACACACACACACACACACACAACACAACACACACACACACACACACACACACACACACACACACACACACACACACACACACAACACACAAACACTATACACACACACACACACACACACAGACACACACACACACACACACACACACACACACACACACACACACACAGAGACACCACACACACACACACACACACACACACACACACACACACACACACACACACACACACAAAGAGTAAAAGATGGCCCATTGAAGCTGTCCTAATGGAGTGTGTGATGTGGCTGGCTGGCTGTTCACATTGTGATTTAATCATCGTTGGGTTCAGTCCAATCAAACCAACGGCCTCTTAAATGAAGCCGCTCTCTCCATCACATCTGCTCACCGTGTTGTGGCTCCTGCAAACGTAACGCTCTGACAACAACAAGCCAGGCCTCATATACGTTACTGTCACACAGCGATGGGCTTGATTCTCAGCTTTGGTTGAATAATAATAATGATGATAATAATGATAATATTAATAATGATGATGGTGATGACAATAATAATCTGGAGAACCGACACAACACGACTATCAGAGCCGACTTCAGCCCCCGATTCTGCCTCTACCCCCAATCAGGCCCTAAAATCAGTGGGTGCAGTGAATATATACAGTATGTCTGCCCCCCCCCCCTGCCCCCCCGCAGAGCCACTACTCAATCAAGAAAGCCGGCGCTGCGCTGGGCTTCGGCTCGGAGAACGTCATCCTGCTCAGCACCGACGAGAGGTACGCGCTCGCTACGACTCCTCCTGACACATTATAACACAGTGAATATATACAGAAGTGTATATACAGGATAGTGCTGTATGCTGACGATATTCTGCTTTATGTTAGAGGGGGAGTATATAGATACATACAGGATAGTGCTGGATGCTGACGATATGCTGCTTTACGTCAGGGGGAGAGTCATTCCTGCCGACCTGGAGGCAAAGATCATCGACGCCAAACAGAAGGTGGGTGTCCTATACCTTTACCATTGTATCTTCTCTATGTTTCCTTCTTTATATCTTTCCTTCTTCTCTTCTTTCGCTCATGTTATTTCTTGATTTCTTCCTATGTTTCCATATTCCGAGACCACTGTTCTGAAAAGCGCTGTATAAATGCAGTCCATCGGTTCTTTTCTTTTTATTCTTTATTACCTTTTTATCTTTTTTATCTTTTTTTCTGTCCTTTTCAAAAATGTTCTCTCTCTTTCTCGCTCTCTCTCTCTCTCTCTCGCTCTCTCTCTCTCTCTCTCTCTGTTCCCTCTCTCTCCATTTCCCCTGTCTGACCTCTGGCCTCTGACCGCCCCGGCGTCCCACAGGGTTTCGTGCCGCTGCTTGTGAACGCCACCGGGGGCTCCACCGTGTACGGGGCCTTCGACCCCATCAACGAGATCGCCGACATCTGCGAGAAGTACAACCTCTGGCTCCACGTGGACGTGAGTGTGGATTTAAATGCCCTCCGAGGCGGAGCAGACATGCTGTTGTTCTTTACACGTTGTTGTTGTTGTTGTTGTTGTTGTTGGTGGTGTTCGGGGACTCACTAGTGAACACTAGTGGGACCGCAGTGAAAACGATGTATAGCATTGACCGCGGGGAAGTAAAAACACACACAGGCCATCCTGCCCACCAATCAGATTCAACGGCAAATCTTTTCTTTTCTTTTTTAACCATTTCTTTTACTTGGTTTTAAATCATGAAAAGGTTTCTTCATGTGACGAATCATTTTTATGATTAAGTAAATTCTATCGACCTAGTAGAGTATTGATTATATTATATTATATCATATTATAATATAATATATAACATATATAATAATGTAACATAATTGAATATATTATAAAACTGTGTATATATGGCTGTGACACCCACATCCACCCCATCCTAAATGTCCCATCTCTGCTCTGTTGTGTGATGTTTCACGTTGATGCGTATAAAGGTTCAGTTTGAATGTGCTCCGCCCCCAGGGAGCGTGGGGGGGTGGTCTGCTGATGTCCAGGAAGCATCGCCACAAGCTCAACGGGATCGAGAGGTACGGGACTACACCCGGGCTCTAGGGGTTGTTTACTGTGGTTACTAGGGGTTGTTTACTAGCGGTTGTTTACTAGCGGTTGTTTACTAGGGGTTGTTTACTGGGGGTTGTTTACGAGGGGTTGTTGTTCCCTGTGTAAACAAGTGAGGAGTGGGGTGTAACTAGACCACTCCGTTGCAGGGCCAACTCTGTGACGTGGAACCCTCACAAGATGATGGGCGTCCCCCTGCAGTGCTCGGCCATCCTGGTCCGGAGAAGCCACACACACCCCCACACACACACACACACACACACACACACACACACACACACACACACACACACACACACACACACACACACACACACACAAGGTTTCTATTGGTTTCTATCTGTTTACATGCATTGTAATGTCGTAGCTGGTGTGAGGTGGCTGAGCTGAGAGGAACCAGCTTATCCTTAACGAGTGTTCAGAGACAAGTACTTTAGATAGTAAGACTGAGTCAGCAAGTTCCCTCCCCTGAAGTTACACGTTGCACACACACACACACACACATACACACACCCACACACACACACACACACACACACACACACACACACACTCAAGCACACACACACACACACACACACACACACACACACACACACACACACACACACACACACACACACACACACACCACACACACACACATTGACACACACACACACACACACACACACACACACACACACACACACACAGGAACACACACACACACACACACACACACACACACACACACACACACACACACACACACACACACACACACACACACACACACAGAGTAAAAGATGGCCCATTGAAGCTGTCCTAATGGAGTGTGTGATGTGGCTGGCTGGCTGTTCACATTGTGATTTAATCATCGTTGGGTTCAGTCCAATCAAACCAACGGCCTCTTAAATGAAGCCGCTCTCTCCATCACATCTGCTCACCGTGTTGTGGCTCCTGCAAACGTAACGCTCTGACAACAACAAGCCAGGCCTCATATACGTTACTGTCACACAGCGATGGGCTTGATTCTCAGCTTTGGTTGAATAATAATAATGATGATAATAATGATAATATTAATAATGATGATGGTGATGACAATAATAATCTGGAGAACCGACACAACACAACTATCAGAGCCGACTTCAGCCCCCGATTCTGCCTCTACCCCCAATCAGGCCCTAAAATCAGTGGGTGCAGTGAATATATACAGTATGTCTGCCCCCCCCCCTGCCCCCCCGCAGAGCCACTACTCAATCAAGAAAGCCGGCGCTGCGCTGGGCTTCGGCTCGGAGAACGTCATCCTGCTCAGCACCGACGAGAGGTACGCGCTCGCTACGACTCCTCCTGACACATTATAACACAGTGAATATATACAGAAGTGTATATACAGGATAGTGCTGTATGCTGACGATATTCTGCTTTATGTTAGAGGGGGAGTATATAGATACATACAGGATAGTGCTGGATGCTGACGATATGCTGCTTTACGTCAGGGGGAGAGTCATTCCTGCCGACCTGGAGGCAAAGATCATCGACGCCAAACAGAAGGTGGGTGTCCTATACCTTTACCATTGTATCTTCTCTATGTTTCCTTCTTTATATCTTTCCTTCTTCTCTTCTTTCGCTCATGTTATTTCTTGATTTCTTCCTATGTTTCCATATTCCGAGACCACTGTTCTGAAAAGTGCTGTATAAATGCAGTCCATCGGTTCTTTTCTTTTTATTCTTTATTACATCTTTTTTATGTCCTTTTCAAAAATGTTCTCTCTCTTTCGCTCTCTCTCTCTCTCTCTCTCTCTCTCTCTCTCTCTCTCTCTCTGTTCCCTCTCTCTCCATTTCCCCTGTCTGACCTCTGGCCTCTGACCGCCCCGGCGTCCCACAGGGTTTCGTGCCGCTGCTTGTGAACGCCACCGGGGGCTCCACCGTGTACGGGGCCTTCGACCCCATCAACGAGATCGCCGACATCTGCGAGAAGTACAACCTCTGGCTCCACGTGGACGTGAGTGTGGATTTAAATGCCCTCCGAGGCGGAGCAGACATGCTGTTGTTCTTTACACGTTGTTGTTGTTGTTGTTGTTGTTGTTGGTGGTGTTCGGGGACTCACTAGTGAACACTAGTGGGACCGCAGTGAAAACGATGTATAGCATTGACCGCGGGGAAGTACAAACACACACAGGCCATCGATTCCTGCCCACCAATCAGATTCAACGGCAAATCTTTTCTTTTCTTTTTTAACCATTTATTTTACTTGGTTTTAAATCATGAAAAGGTTTCTTCATGTGACGAATCATTTTTATGATTAAGTAAATTCTATCGACCTAGTAGAGTATTGATTATATTATATATTATATATAATATAATATATTAATATATATTAATAATTATATATTATATATTATAAAACTGTGTATATATGGCTGTGACACCCACATCCACCCCATCCTAAATGTCCCATCTCTGCTCTGTTGTGTGATGTTTCACGTTGATGCGTATAAAGGTTCAGTTTGAATGTGCTCCGCCCCCAGGGAGCGTGGGGGGGTGGTCTGCTGATGTCCAGGAAGCATCGCCACAAGCTCAACGGGATCGAGAGGTACGGGACTACACCCGGGCTCTAGGGGTTGTTTACTGTGGTTACTAGGGGTTGTTTACTAGCGGTTGGTTGAAGAAGAGCAGTCATACACGAAAGAGAGTAAAAAGAATGAATGAATTGATAGTGTGAGTTTAGTAAATTTACTAGAGAATGTGGAAAGTTGCTGGTTTACTAGGTTGTTTTACTGTGGTTACTGGGGTTTGTTTGTCTAAGGCGTTGGCTGTAATTATAAGGAGACTAAGTGAGGTCATGGCTTTTTACGTAGTGTTGTTTAACTGTGTTACTAGGGGTGTTTTCTAGCGCTTGCGCGGTTACTAAGGGTCTGCTAGTTTTACTTATGGTGCCAGTTGTTACTAGTGTTGGTTATGATATACTAGTAGCTATTTCTTTGTCTAGCGGTTGGCTGTTTACTAAAGGGTTGGCTGTTTAGCTAGTGGTTTATCGTGGTATACTAGGAGAGTGGTCCTTTGGCAGAGACGGGATTGAGCGGAGGCGTAGCTATGTCTAACTTTTGATTGTCACGGAGAAGACAACAGTGAAGCACCTCGGCTGTTGGTGTCATGCACTCTCGTTAAGCCAGCGGTCCATCTCGGCCCAGACAGCAGACGTGGGTTCGGTTTCTAGCGCGTGGCTTGTTAGAACAGAAAAACAAATTAAGGGTTGGCTGTTCACCTAGGTGTTGGTTTCACTGTGATTACTAGGGTTGGTTTTCTAGGTGTGTCCTTTCGCCGCGCCGTGGCTGTTTCACATAGGTGGCTGGTTTACGAGGTGGTTGTTTTATCTGTGTATCTGTAGTTGTTTTCTAGCGGTTGGCTGTACTATAGGTTGGCTGCTTCTTTACAGGTGTTGTTTACTGTGGTTATAAGGGGTTGGTTTTCTAGCGGTGCTGGTTACAAGGTGGCTCGCGGTGGTTTACCTAGGTTGTTGTTACTGGGGGTTACTAGGGGTTGTTTTCTAGCGTTGGCTGTTTACTAACGGGATCGAGAGGTAGAGGTGTTCTTTACTGTGGTTACTAGGGGTTGTTTACAAGGGGTTGTTTACTAGCGGTTGTTTACTAGCGGTTGTTTACAAGGGGTTGTTGTTCCCTGTGTAAACGAGTGAGGAGTGGGGTGTAACTAGACCACTCCGTTGCAGGGCCAACTCTGTGACGTGGAACCCTCACAAGATGATGGGCGTCCCCCTGCAGTGCTCGGCCATCCTGGTCCGAGAGAAGGTAACGTCTCCCACACACACACACACACACACACACACACACACACACACACACACACACACACACACACACACACAAGGTTTCTATTGGTTTCTATCTGTTTACATGCATTGTAATGTCGTAGCTGGTGTGAGGTGGCTGAGCTGAGAGGAACCAGCTTATCCTTAACGAGTGTTCAGAGACAAGTACTTTAGATAGTAAGACTGAGTCAGCAAGTTCCCTCCCCTGAAGTTACACGTTGCACACCAACACACCCATCCTAGGCTCAAGCACACACACACACACACACACACGCTTGCAAAACACACACACACACACAAGCATGCAAGCACACACACATATGCAAGCATGCACACACACAATACCCCCATACACAATAAACACACACACACACGCACTCACAATACACACACATGCACACACACAATACATTCACATCTCACAGTACACGTTCATACACACACACAGCCATCACATCCGCGGGCGGCAGTAGCTTTAGCTAAGGAGGTAAGAGCGGTTGTCTGGCAACCGCTGGAAGGTTTGCTGGTTCGATCCCCGGGCTCCGCCTCCTAGCTAAGTGTGGAGGTGTCCCTGAGCAAGACACCACCTAACCCTAACTGCTCCTGACGTGTTGGTTGTTACCTTGCATGGTTGGCACCGCCGTCGGTGTATGAATGGGTGAATGTGAGGCGATACTGTAAAGCGCTATATAAATGTAATCCATTTACATCCCCTATGTGTGTGTGTGTGTGTGTGTGTATGTGTGTGCGCCCCCCCTGCAGGGAATCCTGGCGGGCTGTAACTCCATGTGCGCTGGCTACCTGTTCCAGCCGGACAAGCAGTACGACGTGACGTACGACACAGGAGACATGGCTATCCAGTGCGGACGCCACGTGGACATCTTCAAGTTCTGGCTCATGTGGAAGGCCAAGGTAGAGATGAGATGGAAAAGTGTAAAGGAAATATGTAGAAGTGATAAAGGAAGGTTATAAGGAAGTCAAATTAATTATATGTAAAGAAAACCAGACAAACCAAGATTGGTTTACTCAGCCAGTGTTTCTTCCTCCTCCTCCTCCTCCTCCTCCTCCAGGGTACCATTGGGTTTGAGCAGCACATTGACAAGTGTCTGGACCTGTCCCAGTACCTGTACAACAAAATCAAGAACCGGGAGGGCTACCAGATGGTGTTCGACGGAGTGGTGAGTCCGCCGCATACACTACAACCCTCCAATACAATATAATGTAGAACAATATAACCCTACAATGCAATATATTATATATACTATAACCCAACATGATACAACCCAGCTTACATGGAAGACTCTTGCTTCCTTCCTTCCTTCCTTCTTTCTTTCCTTCCTTTCTTCCTTCCCTCCTTCCTTCTTTCCTTCCTTCCTTTCTTCCTTTCTTATTTCCTCCCCCCCTCCCTCCCTCCCTCCCCCCCTCCCTGTCTTGACTCTGTGTGTGTTCTGGTGTGTCCTCAGCCTCAGCACACCAACGTGTGTTTCTGGTACCTCCCCCTCAGCCTGAGAGGGATGCCCGAGGGGAAGGAGCGATGGGAGAAGCTCCATAGGGTGAGACAGCTGTCAATCAAACCTTCCATCCGTCTCAGTCCTCATCGAGATAATGTTCTGTTGAACGTTACGAACGTTATGAGCGTCTTCATTATGTCGTGGTTCTTGGGTTCTTCTCAGGTGGCTCCTAAGATCAAGGCCTTGATGATGGAGTCGGGGACCACCATGGTGGGCTACCAGCCCCAGGGTCAGAAGGTCAACTTCTTCCGCATGGTCATCTCCAACCCGGCCGCCACCCAGTCAGACATCGACTTCCTCATCAACGAGATCGAGAGGCTGGGCCACGACCTGTAAGACGGCACACTGGCGCCGCCCCGGAGGCCACCCGCCGGAACTACAACACTCCACAAAATTGCGTTTTATGTCCATCACCTGCAGACCATGGAGGTGAAACAATCAACAAACAATTAGTGTCACGGGTAGAACGAAAAATCCACAAACAAACAAGCAAACAAACAAACAAAAGATTAATGTATTTCGCTTGCAGCGTTTTGCCGTGAGAATGACAACGCTTGTCACTGGCTCACTGCGGTTGCTAGGCAGGACAACTGCACCGCAGGGTCAAGTCTGACAGTGCTACAGTTTGTGTGTTACAGTCATGTCTTGCTGCGTGTGTGTGTTTGTGTGTATGTGCTGTAGTCTCATAACAAATGTGTGCACCGCTGTGTCCCCCCACTAGTACACAACACAACATTGTTCATTGTTGCACTATAGGGTGTATTAGCCTGTGTGTGTTGTGTTTGTGTATGTGTGTGTGTGCGGACCTCTGTGTGGTGTGTGTGTGTGTGTGTATGTGTGGACCTCTGTGTGTGTGGTGTGTGTGTGTGTGTGTTCTGTGTGTGTGTGTGTGTGTGTGTGTGTGTGTGCGGACCTCTGTGTGTGTGTGTGTGTGTGTGTGTGTGTGTGTGTGTGTGTGTGTGTGTGTGTGTGTGTGTGTGTGTGTGTGTGTGTGTGTGTGTGTGTGTGTGTGTGCGGACCTCTGTGCGTGTGTGTGTATGTGTGTATGGATCTTGACACACAGAGAGAACAGTATATAGATGAAAGTCAATATTAATAAACCATGCAGATGTACGATAATAGGAACTATATGAAGATGAATATTTGGTGCTCACTGTTTGTACATAAATCAATACGCACCATGCTCTTGTCCTCCCTATGCAGGTGTGTGTGTGTGTGTGCCTGAGGTGTGTGTGTGTGTGTGTGTGTGTGTGTGTGTGTGTGTGCGCATCGTGTAATAATGTCTTCTATAATAGCACTGTTGTGTTGAAATGAGCTTACATTTAACGTACACACTGAAGTAACCAGCTGTGTTAACCTCTGCCAACTAATCTACCATCTGCAATATTATTTTACCCTCATGGAGGTTGTGTTTGGAATTTGAAAACCTTGTCGTTGAATCTGTACCCTGAACTTTTAACGGACAGAAAATGCACAAATCACTGGGCTGTCTTCTGCCACATCACCAGTCGATACCTAACATGTACGTTTAGAACTCTAAGAACTGTAAAAAATACTATATCTGTAAAAATACAACAATATGATATTTAGCAACATTATTATTATTATTATGTCTGTACTGTCTGCAGAATCAGGTATTTTATTGTCAATGTTATCTCGATGTTTGCCACACGCTAGATTCATTTGTGACGTAACCATGGGAACCACGGAAGTGCGATGGAGAGTCATTTGCCGGCCAAAGAAGGGGAATGTGGACAGAAGTGATCCATAATACACACGATAGTACATATATGAGTAGAAATTCCTGTAGCTTTTAGTGTGTGTGTGTGTGTGTGTGTGTTTACCCGTTGACCCCTCGCTAACCTTGATGCAGTCCGTGTGGAGTGTTGCATTGTGGGAAGGTTTGACCGAATGTTCGGAGACCTCCTGGCGAGATTAACCTGAGATTAAGCGACGTTGATCTTTCTCTAAAACTCCAAAATGTTTATTTTAGAGGGAAGGTATGGAGGTTGTTTTTTTGGGGGGAATGTATGTCCAAGGCTTACTGTGTGTGGGTGGCGGATAAGGGAATATTGCTGTATACGTCTGTATCCTAATAGTTTTAATGTGATATAGTATACTTATTGTAAGGGAAAATTCCTGTATTTTAAGTGTTTTTCCCGGAACTCTGAGGAATATCTTATTCAAAAAAATTTCTGAGTTTGGGTTTGTGTCTTTGCACAAGGTCCTCCTCCCTTCCATTTTAAATGGATATGTACCTATTATCGTAATATATCTGTAATAAGTTATGTTAACTGAGTATTCATGATATTTAGGGACCATATATAAGTACATACAACTGCACAAATGCATAAATCATGTGTACGATGATAATGTGTGTGTGCGTGTGTGTGTGTGTGTGTGTGTGTGTAACAATGTGACCAATGATTCCGAAGTGTGATTCCGAAGTCATTTTTACGATGAAGCCCAATTGTTAAATTAAAGGAACGCTTACGCAGGAGAATCCGCTGGCACTTTAATAGAATTATACCGTTGTGAACATAAAGTCTATAATAAAGTTTATTGAAGTCACTGATGGGAGCCCTGTCTTTGTTGTCACACATAAACCCCTCTACAGTATACACTAGCTGCTAGCCCCTAGCCGCTAGACGCTAGCCATTAGGTGCTAGACGCTAGTCACTAGCCCCTAGCCGCTAGACGCTAGCTGCTAGCCATCTTGGATCTAAATGCTATACCGGTAAGCTGGGTGGCGGGAACTGAAATGCAGAATTCCACATTCGCTTCTTCATTCAGTTCTTCAATCACCTGGTGTTTGCCATTTTGGTTCTAAACGCTAAGATGGGTTTTTAGCGTTTAGAACCAAGATGGCCACCAGATGAATGAGACCCGCGAGAGAGAGAGGAGAAACAGGTGAAGTCGTTCGGCGCCGAGATGAGTCTCACACCACTGCTACAGAACCTCCCCCCCCCCCAACCCCATCTGTTAGCGAAGTGAACACACACACACAAACCAGCGTGCACAAGCACACACACCAACACACACACACACACACACACACATTTTCTCGGCACGCAGGGAAACCTCCTCTCTGCCTAATCATCCCCGAGAGGATTTGAACGAAGAAGATTTGAATGTCGTGCTGGCTGATCTCCAACGCAAGTCTCCCTCCTTCGCTATGCCCTCATTTCCTCTCCTTCACTCCATTACCTTCTCTGTTCCCCACCTCTATCCCTCTCTCTCTCTACCTCTACCTCTCTCTCTCTCCACCTTAGTCCCTTCTCTTCTTCTCTGCCATGCTCTCCTGTCCTCTTCCATCTTCTGTTTGTCTCATTTCATGGCGTATGGAAGGACATATGGTAGGGGCCTAATCTATAAGCCATACTTAAACATCATAGTATACTGTTTAATACTTTGGTTGGGATGAAGATGAATGTGAACATAATGGACTTTCACCGCCCCCTGGTGGCAGTGATATGTAAATACACCAGAAAAATATTAATAGCTACAAGTTAATACTCACTGTCCTGATACATTCTTTGAATTAAATAAGTAAACACGCATACAGGTGTACAACTGCAGCTATAACATGAGGAACACACACAGGAGTACACAGACACACACACACACACACACACACACACACACACACACACACATCCAAAGCACACACTTTGTACAGAGCAGAATAAACACAGCCTAATGTTCACTCCAAAAAGTAGGCTAAATACACTCACAGGAGGAATTTGAATGTTTTGCACTGTACTATACTACTTGGACACAGTTATTACACACACTTTACACACTGTAGGCTACACACATACGTAATTCAGTTTAATTTAGATGGTCAATAGAAATTTGGTGATTTCTAATGATATCTATAATAATAATAATATAGATTCTAAAGCACCATCTCATGTTATCTTAACTCCCAGACAGCAGGAATGTGTGATGAGAGAAAATTATTATTTCCTGCCACGTCACAGCGCATGCGCAGCA
>PIJE02001364.1:55818-84967 GCA_002895965.2 Coryphaenoides rupestris
CTCAAGACTGGTATGTGGGGCATCTATGTCTGTCTCTCGCTCTCTCTCTCTCTCTCTACCGTGTTTTCTGCTTGTTGTTGTTGTTGTTAATGATGATGATGTGTTTCCTGTGTGCAGGACTCCCCACGGTGCCTCTCCTCCCCTCCACCGCCTCCACGGCTGCCAGCCCCTCCCTCTCCCCTTTGCAAACGCTCAACCCCACCGCCTCCACGCTGCCAGGTAACACACACACACACACACACACACACACACACACACACACACACACACACTTCCCCTCCCTCCCTCCCTCCCTATTGGCTCACAGACATGCAAACACACACACACACACATCCATAAACCCACATGTGACTCCCCATCTGATACCGTGCGTGTGTGTGTGTCAGGCCTGATGCCGCTGCCCGCTAACCTGGCCAACCTCAACCTGGTGTTCCCGGACCTGGGACCCCTCCCGCCTCCCATCGGGGGCGTAGGTCAGTACCGGGGTCACGCGCTCTACTACGACATACGGGGTCACGTCCTCACATACCCGAGTAACGCTGCTCTATAAGCATTCCAATCTATACAGTGAGATTATTATTATTATTAAGATGCGGGTCTCATGTACTGCAGAAATTCACACAGTTAGAGATAAGAAAATGTCATAAAAAGAGAGAGAGAATCAAAAGCCAAGTCTGGATGTGAAATATGTTCCTGAGAGTTGCTCATCGGTGCAGTCGTTTTGGATTTATCGCCCGCATGCGAGGCCCCTCCCCAAGTCAGAGTTTATGGATTGATGATGATTATCCCACCTTGCCAACTTCATTCACATATTTTATTTTACGATTTTACGATCTCTGAATTGTGTCTCTTGCTCTATTTTTTGGGCTAGGTACCTTTATTATTTTAGGGGAAATTTGGTTAATTTGAATAAGAAAAATCGAGACAAATAAAATAATAAGTAACATATCTTATTCTGTCAGGGTTTTAAAATCTAATTCTGTATTTTCGTCCAATCGCAGCGTTCCCTCCACTGGGCTCCCTCCCCCCCCTCAGCTTCCCGGGCCTGGCCTCCCTGCCCCCCCTGCCCCCCCTCCCCCTGCTCCCGTCCCAGCTGGCGCCGCTCCTCCCCCTGGGGGGCATCGGCGGATCTTCGTGGTCGGACCCCGCTGCCGCTAGCCTAGCAGGCGCTCCAACTAGCGCCGCTGCAGCCGCCACCCTTAGCGTCTCTTCATCTGCTAGCGCTGCCGTCACAGAGTCTCCAGCGGTCGCCGTGGAAACGCTCCCGAAAGAAGGTGGTGACACGCAGGCGACGTCGTCGTCGTCGTAGTCACGGTGAAGTAGAAGGAAGTGTTGCTCGCCGTGGAAACCAAAACACACCCCAGTTTCTCTCCCTCTCTCTCCTGCTGTATCTCGCTCTTTCACTGGACCTCTCTCTCTCTTTGACTGGACCTCTCTCTCTCTTTGACTGGACCTCTCTCTCTCTCTTTGACTGGACCTTGCTCCCATTCTTTAACCAGACGTGTCTCTCTCTCTTTGACTGGACCTCTCTCTCTTTGACTGGACCTTGCTCCCATTCTTTAACCAGACGTGTCTCTCTCTCTTTGACTGGACCTCTCTCTCTCGCTCTCTATTTATTTGGTTAAGGGGGTGACTGACAGCAGCCTGGCGCCAGCGGCTAACGTTAGCCACGGAGCCCCTCCAGGTCGCAGGGTGTGTGGGTGTGTGTGGTGGGGGGTGGCTAATGCCTGGTTAGACCTGGAGCCTCCCTCCCCACCCGTGCTAACTGTAGCTAACGCAAGCTACAAGGTGTAAAGACCACCGTGTCTGTAAGGTGACTAGAAATCTCCTTTTTGGGAGCTTTTCCCCCATTTTCTCATTTGGCAATCCTTTGTTTAATTTGTTTGTTTTGTTTTTTAAATCTGTTTCTAACGTTTAGTTTCTCTGCTAGCGGGTAGACCCCTGACCAATAGATATGATTCTTGACATTTATTAACCCTTTTATTTCTGTTTCCTGAAATTGTTTTGTGTGATGTTTTGTTTCCACATCATGAATGATTCTGCATTATTTTTGCACCGTATATGTATGACAAATTATTATTAAGACACGTCTGTCCCATTCTTATTTTTGTCGTCGATCGTCTTTGTACACGTCGGGAACTACGATAGCCTTCCGTGTAGCCCGGGAGGAACCGCCCAACACAATAAAACTAACGCAGTTTGAACGGAGGGACGAGGAAGAGGCGACATGGTTGAGAGTGGCTCCATATTCTACTGTATGCGCCGGTTCCAGATGGAGACACGGGGCTCCGGTTACAAGAAACACAAAATGCATTTGTTTATTTTGGGCCTCAGAACATCACGTCTCCTCCTGGCTGTCAAGGGCCTGAAATAATCAACACAACACCGCAGTTCTATCTCACGGCCACCGTGTGTTGCTGTGGCACAACTGGGGAAAACACATTTGTACAGCTCGAGAAATGAGTGATTTAATTTGCTTTCTTCTGGTTTTCTCCCTTTTTGCTCCGTACTTTGGACAGGTCTCATGTGCAAACGGTAGCTCTATTTGTTACAAATAAAAGTGGAAAATAAAGTGAGTTGATTGATTTTCCATCATTTCTTGTCTTCCATCTGCAGTTAGGCCTGTAGATGACACCATCTGCTAGGTTTGGGGTTTGGTTTTTTTAATACAAGTTAAAATATATTAAGTTAAAATAAGACAACAGCCAATAAGTTCTACATTCTACGACCTGCGTTGAACCTAGAGAAGCAGTCACCTAACATTGCATTTATTGATCACGACAATAAATACATTCCGCACACAGAACACGCAACACGTGGTCGGACTTGTAAGGCAATCTTTATTGCATATGAATGACATGACTGCCGTTGACCTCCTGCGGTACCACCACCCGCCTTTGTGACGTCGCCAACATGTCAGGGATGTGTGTGATGAACACACACACACACACACACACACACACACACACACTTCATACAGGTATGTGTCCTCAAATTAAGGAGAAAGGGGTCCAACAGAACAACATGGGGGGGGGAGCAAAAGGAGACAGTATGCCTGCACCAATGTCAGGCAGATTAGGTCAAACCATCTTCTCATTCATATCAAGTCAATACCAAGGAGACTGGTTTTCATCGTAGTCCTTTGTTTTCAACGTCCGCTCCCGGCTTCAGCACAGAACAAGAACCATTAACCAGCCATTAAGACTTCAACATAGCACCTGCTCACGCTAAGAGAACCCGCGCCACATTCACTTTAGCATCTTCATTTTAAAGGGCTCCTATTATACCACCAGGCGTGTGTGTGTGTGTTGATTAGCCATTGCAGGGTATTTAAAAATCCCCCAGCTTGTGACATCACAAGCGGGAGTGGTGGCGTCCACCCAGACGTATGCTGTGTAGATCAGCCTAACGATGCAGTCCACTGGGCGGGTGGGTAGAACTGGTGCAGGCGGATCTACCCAGCATACATCTGGGTGGACACGACCACGGCCCCTTGTGATGTCATAAGCAGGAGACTGGTGGTATAACAGGAGCCCTTTAACTGTTCAACCAGTGGCACAAGAACCCTTCTTCAGGTGTCCGGGACACGCTCCAAGGTGGTCTCCATTTTCAAAATGGCGGCGCTACACGCATGCAAATCCACCGGCCCCTCCATGACAAATGTCTTTTTTTTTTCCTTCTCTCGGGGAAGGTCAGCATCATGTGTTGGCACCGAGCGTCGTAGCATCTTAACAGCACAAGCCCTGTCCTGTTGCCTTCTTCTTGCTTTTTGGTCATCCTCATTTAGCATTTGTGCACGACACACTGGTGGGTGGTGGGGGCGGGGCTTTGCTACTTTCCAACCACCGTTGAAACTTCGACACGAAACCCCGAAACAACGGACAAACAAAATCGATGAAGAAATGCTCGTCGCCTATCGCCAAGCGAACGTTTGTATCTCCTTGCGTGCGTGTGAAAAATAAACAAAAATGTATGCATTTCAAGTATGTGTGTGTTTCTAGGCGGAGGAGCGACCACGCGTCACAAAACTAAAAGCAAACATTTGTAGCAGCAGCAAAAAAAAAGAAGAAAAAAAAAGCCAAGCGCTTCCAGAGCCAGAGAGGAAGCCGGAAAACGGCAACGAGACTCATCGTGACGTTGCTAGGCTCCGCCTACTTCTGAAATGTACATCACGGATGCCGGAAGTCCCCTCGCCCCCGTCGTGGCTCCAAATACATCTCTGTGGTGATAGGCTTTGCAGAAAAATAAAAATCAGTAACACTTGCTCCAATCCTTCAGTAAAAGTCCACTTTATGAGGAGGAGGATGCTGATGAAGGAGATATTGATGGCGACGGTGGTGGTTACTGAACGCAGGCTTTTCTCTTTATTTGTATTTTTTTCGTTTTACTGTGACAGCAACACGGTAGCTCGTATAAGCATACCGGCTCGGCGATCGAGTCAAGTACCAAGTACCCCTCTCTCTCTGTGTGTGTGTGTGTGTCCCCGGACAGTGTGTGTGTGTGTGTGTGTGTGTGTGTGTGTGTGTGTGTGTGTGTGTGTGTGTGTGTGTGTGTGTGTGTGTGTGTGTGTGTGTGTGTGTGTGTGTGTGTGTGTCCCCGGACAGCGAGAACGCTTTAAGACAATTAAACGCATTCATTTCACCCAGTCGGGTAAGTCCAGAGACCCTCACTCCAAAACAACAGGTGATGAACGTACAAAAACCCCACTCACCCACCCACGTGCTTTGTGCCCCCCCAGTGCAATTCATTCACTCCGGGGACGTCTTGAGGGAGGGAGGGAGGGTGGGGGTCGTCTTCCTGCCCTGTACCACGATGAACAGTCCGCCGTGAGATGAGACCGTCGTCGTCGCTTGTTGTCACCCAACAACGGCAACCCGTTCTATAACACTGCGTTTCTATGGAAACATTTCATGTGTGTGTGGGGGGGGGATGGTGGGGGGGGGATGGTGGGGGGTGGACTGGCTGAAGCAGTTGTACTTTCTCCCCTCGGTCATCCACACAGGAAGAGAGAGAGAGACAGAACTCTATTGGTGGGAGTATCAAAGAGCCGGGGCGGGGCTTAAAGGTTTTGGGGTCATAGCCATGGTAGCTACTGCGGCATGGCAAGTGTTCCTGCTCAGTTTGAGAGCAGCATCATCATCATCATCATCATGATGATGGGCGAGCTTCCAGGTCGAGGTGACCTCGGCACACCGTGGCCAAACAAACATCAATAGTGCAGAACTAAGCCACTCGCTTTCTTCCAGTTTGCCTCTCTCTGTCGCTCAGTTTGCCTGCTCCCTCCCTCTCATGTCCAATTTCTCTCATCCAGCTCTCCTCTCCCTCTCTTCCATCTCTATTTACTCTTCCATCTCATCTTGTCGTCGTTCCCCCCCCATCTCTACCCCATCTGGGTGGGGGGGGGGGGGACTAAATGGCTAAATGACACCCCCCCGCCCCCGCCCCTAAAACACTACATTCTTCAACCCCGCCCCCTTCCCAAGCCCCGCCTGTTTCATCCACAAACCCCTCCCTCCAACTCCCCTCAACTGTCACAGGATTGGCCCGGGAAGAGGGGGCAATCAGGGACCACCAGTCGTGTGCCGGTGGGCGGAGCCAGCCAATCAGTATGTGGAGAGCGAAGAGGAGGAGGAGGGCTGCAGGGAGCCGGAGGAGTTGGACCTCCTCATGTGCGGGAGGAGGTAGGCGTCGGTGCCCAGCTGGTGGACGTCGAAGCGGTCCTCCTTGCGGTAGGCCAGGCAGCGGCGGATGAACGCCTGGAGGAGGGGAGGGGGAGAGAAAAGGGAGGCGGGAGGAGAAGGGGGAGGAGGGGAGAGAAGGGGGAGGAGGAAGGGGAGGAAGAAAGGAGAGAAGGGGGAGGAGGAGAGAGAGACGGGGGGGAGAGAAAGGGGGGAGAGGAGACATGTTGACGTGGGGTCGTATCATAGCAACGAGACCAGATGACAAACAGGAAGTAGGGAGGCATTTCCTGACAGCTTAGGGATTCCCCGTTAATGGAATTACAAAATAGCAACAAAAACAAAGGAGGAAATCAACACTTATTCACAAATAAGTGTTGATTTGTAAAAATGTGAGTGAGTGAGTGAATACCTTGGCTTCGGTGCTGGCCTGTGGTTTAGCGGGGAACTGGACCTCTGTGGCCTTCAGGATGGTGTTCTCCTGCAGAATGTCCTGCTGGGACTGGTTGTGACCAAACGGCTGAGGGGACACACACACACACACACACAGAAGAGACACTCAGGGACAAACCACACCCCCCTTCTCAGGGACAAACCACACTTCTCAGACCTTCTCAATGCTTTTTAGATGCGCTCAATAGACCCTTTTCACAGCTAAAACCAGCAGGTGTAGCTCATAACATGAATGATGGGTCTGTTGGATTTAGGTCTGTCGGTGCACCAGTATAGACCGACATCAATAAAAACCCACCCAACGTTAAAATGACAGGAACAGGACGTTACTTTACCCTGCTACTGACGATCTGTGAAAAAGGGTCTACAGTATAGTCAGCTTTGAACCATGTGCAGTCTTGCTGAGGGGTACGTCCCTGTACAGCAGCCTACGGTCCCGTACCTTGCGTCCATAGAGGCACTGGAAGAAGATGACCCCCACGGACCACACGTCCACCTTGTTGGAGATCTTGGGCGGCTCCTTGCCCACCACAAAGCACTCCGGGGGCAGGTACCTGAAACACACACACACACACAGAGCATGGAACCACCATCTCCACGACTCAGAGCCACACACAGCAGTATAGGCAGGATGGTGGGTGGTGGTGGTGGCCTGACTTCCAGCTGGAAGGTACTGGACGTTGATCCATTAATTTATACATTGGGTCGTTCTCCGATTACAAAATCAACACACATTAGGGGGGGCGGCTGTAGCTCAGGAGGTTACAAGAGCGGTTGTCTGGCAACAGGAAGGTTGCTGGTTTGATCCCCGGGCTCCGCCTCCTAGCTAAGTGTGGAGGTGTCCCTGAGCAAGACACCACCTAACCCTAACTGCTCCTGACGTGTTGGTTGTTACCTTGCATGGTTGGCACCGCCGTCGGTGTGTGAATGTGAGGCAATACTGTAAAGCGCTTTGGATAAAAGTGCTATATAAGTGCAAGCCATTTACCATTTACATTAAAGAGATATATACAGTATGTTGGTCATGACTGTCACTGTGGAAACCTGTGTTACCGTGGTAACCTGTGTGTTTACGGCGGTAGGCGTGGGCGGGTGGGTGCTGTGTCCAGTAGGGTGTCTCACCAGTAGGTCCCTGCGCCCTGCGAGGTCAGGTCCATGCCGTCCACGCCGTAGTTGTCGTCGTCCATGATCTTGGAGAGGCCGAAGTCCGTGATCTTGATCTCCCCGCACGCCGTGCCATCCACCAGCAGGATGTTGCCTAGGCAACCACACACACGAGACGGAGACTTTCAGGAAGTGGTAGACGTCAGATGTCTGACGGGGGCGTGGCCACAGGGACTGTGTTTTGGTATAGGACTTGTCATTGTGCTGTCTTGTTGTCTCATTGGTGTATATAGTGAGCCGGTGGAGTTATGATGTGATGTGTGTGTAGTTAGGTGGGTGGAGGGGATGTGTGTGTGTGTGTGTGTGTAGTTGTGCGGGTGGAGGGATGTGTGTGTAGTTAGGCGGGTGGAGGGGATGTGTGTGTGTGGTTAGGCGGGTGGACGGGATGTGTGTGTAGTTAGGCGGGTGGACGGGATGTGTGTGTAGTTAGGCGGGTGGAGAGGAGAGGATGTGTGTGTGTGTGTGTGTAGTTAGGCAGCTCACACACAGTCATCTGTGTGTGAGGTGGGTGGAGGTGATTGGTGTACACAGTCAGGTGGGTGGAGGCGGGACCCACCGGGCTTGAGGTCGTAGTGGATGATAGGCGGTTTGATCTCGTTGAGGTAGCGCAGGGCGTTGACGATCTGCATGACGATCGATCGAGCCTCCTTCTCCGACATCAGCTTGTTCTGCTTCAGGTAGAAGTCCAGGTCGTTGCCCTCGCAGAACTCCAGCACCGTGCAGAACCTGCACACCGAGCGCCGGGCCGAGGGGAGGAGGAGAGTTCAGGCCCCAGGCATCGCTAGAGCGCCACCAGCAGGCCTGACGCAGTGCGTGACCCTGGACTCATTTGAGGAACCCTGAGGTCCTCACTAAAGGGTGCGTTCCAATAGTAGTGACTCGTTCCTAAACGTCATTCCACCTCGAATCGCCATTGTGCAATTGCAAAGGAATTGCTGAGTTTTCACTGATTGTAATTTGATTTGTGTACAAAATCAGATTTATGAATATTTTTATAAATTGTAAAAAAAAAAAGATTATAATTCTGACCCGCCTTCACAATTAGTTAATCACAGAGGCCGAAAATTTTGATTTCTATTAATTGCATGATATAATTGTGCAGCTCTATACTACACAGAAAGTGCATTGGTGATTTTACGACAATCTTTGAGACGTTATGAGACGCATGATACGGAGGTCTGAAGGTCTAACGACCACTAATTGCTACTGCTGGGTTCTGCAGAAGGTTCTACAGCCAAGAGGAAGAGAGGAGGACTAAGTGTGAACACAGGAACTCACGTGTCGGTATCCAGGGAGAAGTAGTCATAGAGTTTGACTATTCTGGGATGGTCCAGCTGCTTGTGTATCCGGTACTCCCTGCATGCATGTCTGCAAAAAAGTGACCAAACCCCGCCCACAACCCCGGTTACCACAGCGATACAACAGCAGGAAGTGAGTTTGGAAGTGCAACAGAAAACTGTGGAACCGGACAGGACACCGTGGTTCCCCGGGAGAACCTACTTGTGATAGTTCTCCTTCTTCTCCTCCCTCCAGTTCTTGTTGAGCTGGTGGATTTTGACAGCGGCGTATCGCTGCTCAAACAGGTCAAAAGCCTGCCAGGAAAAATAACACGTTTTAAAAAACATAAAAGAGGGCAACTGTATAATTCTATGAAATATATACAGTAGATAACCTTGGGCCTTAGTCACCCGGTCGGGCGGCCATTTGGGCTCAATCTTGGTTCTAAACACTAAAAGCTAAAGCTAGCTGGGTGGCGGGAACTGAATGCGAAATTCCATAACCAAGATGGAGCCAAGATGGCCGCTAGGTGAGTCACCGAATGAAGGACTGACTGCAGGAATTAGCATTGACAACCAAGATGTTCATGAGACTAGAGCCCAGGTCCCGTACCTTGTAGACTTCACTGAAGCCGCCCCTGCCCAGTAGGTGGAGCAGCAGGTACCTCTCATTCAGAGTAGGGTGGTCTTTAAACCTGAGGGGGAGACCACAGGACACAGAAGGGTCAATATGAAGACAATACAGATGTTACTTAGTCAACCAATCAAGTGATACAATTTTTTTTTAAATGGCTTTGTAACAATTAAAGGGGAGATATTACGCCACCAGGTGTGAGTGTAATTAGCCATTGCAAGCCATTTCACAAATGACTTTGGTCTAGTGACATCACAAGTGGGAATGTCCACCTAAATGTATGCTGACTAGATCAGTTTACCTGTCGGTACAGTCCACTGGGTAGGCTGATCTAGTAATCATACATCTAGGCTTGCAATGGCTAATCACACTCGCACCTGGTGGCATGATATGTCCCCTTTAATCAATTACAGTAAAGTTGTTGTTTATCAAGTAGAAATGTAAAAATACAAAATAAAAGGATATTCATATATTGGGTTGACTTCTACGGTTTTCGATGACTAAATTGAATACTTCTGTTTTTCTTGCCAAAGCTTCATTTAAATGACTTCTCCAGAAAGTCTGGAATTTCTTTATTGGGGAAGTCGCCGTTGACATGCGAAATATGTTTTACTTTGTCCAATCAGCAGTCTGGTTGTAAAGCCCTTTGTCCCATTTAACCACAGTGGACAGGGTGAAGGCTTTCTGGTGTGTCTGGCTGCTGGTGTTGTTCTGATGTGATTCTGGTTCTGGTGTTTGGGTTCTGGTGTGACTCTGGTTCTGCTGGTGACTCACGAGGAGCTGTCCTCATTGTTGATCCTCTTCAGCTCCCTGATGTGGAGGTTCCTCACACGCTCCAACCGCTCCAGCTCCGCCTGGATCTCTGCCTCCTCCTGAACACACACACACACACATTGTCTTTTAGTGTCTTTTAGTGTCTCAGACCTTCTTGAGATGGTTAGGATCAGGTTATGGTTAGGGTTCGTTTAGTGATATAACAGACCTTCTTCAGAGGGTTAGGGTTAGTTTAGTGAGGTAACCAACCTTTTTGAGATGGCAGAGGCGAAGCTTGAAGATCTCCTCCTGTTCGTGGTACTCAGCAAGGGTCAGCCTGGCAACACAACAACAAATGGTAAATGGATTGCATTTATATGTCGCCTTTATCCAAATCGCTTTACAGTATTGCCTCACATTCACCCATTCATACACCGACGGGGGTGCCAACCATGCAAGGTAACAACCAACACGTCAGGAGCAGGTAGGGTTAGGTGGTGTCTTGCTAGGAGGGGGAACCCGGGATCGAACCAGCAACCTTCCGGTTTCCAGACCCGGTCTCACCTCCTGATCTACTGCCGGAAAACAAAACGTGAAACTAAACATGACCCTTTGAACTCACAGCTGCGGCAGGGAGGGCTTGAGGAAGGGGTCGGGGTCGTTGCCGTTGACGACCTTGGTCTTGCGCTGCTTGGGCTCGGAGGTGGTTGCCACGGAGACGGAGGGCGAGGACGCAGGGTTGGGCGGCTTGCGCTTGGCCAGCAGCTTCCGCTGGCGCTCGATGTCCTCCCGCTGCTGGTTGATGCCCTCCTGCTGCCTACACACACAGGTCAGAGGTCACCATAGATAGACCAGCCCATCAGGCTTATGTAGTGTGTGTCCGTACTTGACCAGGTTCTGTAGTGTGTGTGTGTGTCTGTGTGTGTCCGTACTTGACCAGGTTCTGGAATGCGTATCCGTCGGTCCACTGCTCCGTGTACGAGGCCCCATGCCGCACCGTGGTGAAGTGGCCCAGCCGCAGACGGTCCTGCATACTCTTCTCTCGACACGCCTGCTTCTCCTGCGTGCTCTACACACACACACACACACATACACTTTTGATTGATCATTTTGTACCACACTAATGGATTGCATTTATATAGCGCTTTTATCCAAATCGCTTTACAGTATTGCCTCACATTCACCAACACGTCAGGAGCAGTTAGGGTTAGGTGGTGTCTTGCTCAGGGACACCTCAACACTTGGCTAGGGGGGGGAGCCCGGGGATCAAACCAGCAACCTTCCTGTTGCTGGACATCCGCTCTTACCTCCTGAGCTACTGCAGCCACTAACAAACACATGCATAAGGAGGCCGGGTGTGTGTGTGTGTGTGTGTGTGTGTGCGCGCGCTGTGTTACCTTCTCGATGAGCAGCTTCTTGCTCATGGTGATGCACTTGTTGAGTCTCTCCTTGTACTTCTCCAGGAGCTTCTGTTGCTCATCTATCTGCCTCCGCAGGTCACAGTTGGCCTGAGAGAGATGCAGAGAGAGAGAGAGAGGGGGGTGAGAGGGACAGAGAGACGGAGAGAGAGACAAAGACAAAGACAGAGAGACCAACACGACTGTTAAAAGACTATTATACCACCAGGTGTGAGCGTGATTAGCCCCTTTCCAAGTGGTTTCAGAATCTCTGGCTTTTGACATCACAAGTGGGAGTGTCCACCCAGATGTATGCTGGATAGATCAGCCTACCCGTTGCTACAGTCCACTGGGTAGGCTGATCTAACCAATCAGAAGGAAGCAGCGGTCTGACTTCACTTTCAACATCGCAGCCAATCGCGTTCCTCCACAGCGGTTGCCTGGGTAACCGTTAAGAGGAAGTGGTTACCCTGAGCAGGTCGTCGATGCGCCCCTCCTTCTTCTCCAGGTCCAGACTCTTGTTGCTCTCCAGCGCCGCCAGCTTCAGGCCCGTCAGCTCCGTCTGGGGAGGGGGTGGAGCAAACACAACAACAGTCACGCTACCGCTTTCACCGTGCTCTGCTGTGATTGGACGATGGGAGGCTGATTGATGTCGGAACTGGAAAATGGCAGTTTGGGTGAGCTTGATACGTCAACCAGCAACATGCAGTTTCACTGACAAACTATATTATAATATTATGGAGAGTAAAGGCATGAAGGCCCCTTCTGTCGCCCATGACAACGGCAACATTTAGGAGAGTGTGCGTGTGTGTGTTTACCTGGACACACTTGCTGGACAAGGCCTTGGGATTCATCAGCTGTTCTCCGAAACACAGACTGGTGGGAGAGGAGCTGTTCTGTCGGATCTGAAATGTAAAATGAAAACAATCAAATAAACAAAACAATAAAAATCACGACTTGAATGACTGTCCAGTCCCAGACGAGACCGCGCACCAACTGATCCCCCGAGCGCAGCAGACAAACACAAAGTTCAAAGTTCTGTTGTTGTTCTGCTTACGATGGAGCCCGGTGCCGAGTGAGAGTTCTGCGGAGAGCGCAGCGCTGGAGGGAGACCCCTGCCGGGACTCGAACCGTTCCCACCCTGGAACTAAAGGAGGGTGGGGGGTGGGGGGGGGGTGGGGTTGGCAAGGGGAGGGTTAGCCACGCCGCGAACCACCTGAGGCTACGTTAATGCTAATGCAATCGCTAATGCTAATGCCATCACTAATGCTAACAACCAAGTACAACAATTCTTTGTTTTTGTTTTGGGTTTGTTTTTGTAATGATACTCACGTCAAAGTAGTCGCTAATTTTGGGCCCGCGTGTCGAAGTTTTCCCTGTAGAGAGGAAGAGAAAAACTTTCACATGATTTTGTAAAAACAAAAACAAACAAACAAACAAACAAACAAGTCCGTCACACCCACCCTGGCTGTTGTCCGAGTGGGTGTCGGCTTTCCGCTTCCTCCCCCGCGACGACTCGGAGTGCTTCTTCTCTGGGGTCTGGGTGACAACAACAACAGCGTAAGAAAAAGAAAAACGAGCTACGCTAAAGCTCCCTGCTAACTGCCAAGTTAGGGCAGCCATGACAGGGGGGGGGGGGGGGGGGGGGGGAGGAGCAGGGTACATACCGAGTAGGCAGGGGAGCTCCCTCTCTTCAGATCAGAATTCTGCAGAGAGACGGGGGGGAGACAGAGAGACACAGAGGGGTGAGACAGAGAGACAGGGGGTAGACAGAGAGGCAGGGGGGGGGAGAGAAAGAGAGAGAGACAGGGGGGGTGGGGTAGACAGAGAGAGACAGGGGGGAGAGAGAGAGACGGGGGGGGGGGGGGGGGTTAGACAGAGAGACAGGGGGGAGACAGAGCGAGACATGGGAGGGTTCATGCCTTTAATCGCTTTGATCACACTAGCCTGGATCACATTCATCCCTTCAGCATAATGCCATAACTCATAACTAGAGATGGGCAATAATTCAATATGATCATTTATTGTCTCTCAATTGGTATTGTATAGTCATGATACCATGATACCCAGTTGTATGGTATAAAATAAATCCCGATGAGAAAATGTGCCCTTCAAAATGATCAAATATGATCTTTGAAAACTAGTTTTTGTAAAATAAAATAAATACTTTAAAATCTATCTCCTTCAGTTCAACATACTGACCCTCAGACTGTTTAACATGTAAAGTTCCCTATAATAATCACGATAATCTAAGTTTCCATGTTGCACAGTACTACTCATAACTTATCCATGCATTAGAGCAAGCCTCGCTATTGTGAGTGGACCAGCAGGCACCGCCCCAAACTACTTTGGGAAATGTGTTTGTGTTGTGTGTCAAATATTATCTCTCACCTCGATGTGAGAGCTGTGAGTTATGGGAGGGGGAGAGAGAGAGACAGACAGAGAGAGACAGAGACAGAGAGAGGGGGACAGAGAGAGAGAGAGAGAGATACAGAAACAGATAGACAGAGGTGTGTGTGTCCATGTTAATGCGAGTGAGTGTTGCCCACTTACCTCTGACTCTTTGTCACTGGAGGAGCCCAGGCTGCCGTAGCTGTGGTTGGAGCACTCATTGGCCAGGCCCTGCGCACACCAGACATAAGCCCATTGACACTTCACCAGGCTGGATTCAAATAGGGGCTGCAATCTAATAGGTTCTCCTCACGCACGGTTCCCCAACGGTGGAACGAGCTGCCAACGAGGTCCGTCAAGAGACCCTTACAACCCTCAAAACTAATAGCCTTTAGGTTAACATACTATCAAGTCGCATAGTCAGGTTAAAAAACTCCACCTAGATGCATGATGGCTTGATCAGTTTACTTTTTGGTACAGTCAACTGGGTAGGCTGGCAGACTGATCTAGTAATCATACATCTAGGTGGACATTCCCACTTGTGATGTCACTAGACGGTAGTCACATGGCAATTGTGAAACGGCTCGCAATGGCTAATCACACTCACACCTGGTGGCATAATATGTCCCCTTTAAAATACATATATTATTAATAGGGTTATATCTGTGTTGTACAACAACAGAAAATGATGGCCTAAGCCTAGCAGCAGCAATACTCATGAAGACCGGGTCAGTTTCGGTGATTAGCTAACTGATTAGCAAGCTAGGTTTACGGTCACTACATGGAAAACTGATATCGCAGAAAAGATGTGCAGCTAATGTCTTTGGCTGATTAAGTCTAGTCTAGTCTACAGTGCATGGCCTTTGGACGTTGAACTGACCTGTGGACATTTGCTGTACTCACAGAAAATGTACACATTTGAGTTGGGCTGATGTTGTTCAATAGTTAGAAGGAACAAAGCTAATGGACAGACGTTGTGTTAAGGACTTCTAGGCTACCTGAGAAGAAAAATTGCTCAAAATGTCTTCTTAAATCATCCAGCAACACGGAATCAAATGACAGATTCTCTGCTCCATTTTCCATTTCATCAACTCAACATTTGCAATAAAAGTCACCCTAAGCTACTCAATCCACACATTTATGCGTCTTACCCATCTATTCTCTAGCTTACGCATGTATTTGGAAGTTCATCGGCAACAGCCAAAATCCATCCATGGTCACAACAATATCTTGACAACTTTATTAACTAATTCACTTTGGAATAAATACTAATTAATCAGGGCAAAGGGGCACTAGTGTGGACATTAATGTAGGCTACCTCGCAGACGTAGGGAAAAAATGACAAAATACACTTTTCTGGGCTGACACAAGGGGCCGTAAAAACAAGGCAAGCGCAGACACACAAAAAACAAAATGGCCACTTTGAAGTGCTCCCTGTGCCTTGTTTATGCCAGGTCACAGCCACCGTCTTCCGCTAGCTCTGGGCCAGCTCTCTGACTGGGCGGTGGCGGACGCTGCTACTGTGCCAACAGACAAGAGGACAAGAGGTAGCAGACGTCCACCATGTTTGCTCTTGCTCGTCTTCTGAGCCGCGTCCTCTCCGTCAGGTTGTCAACCTTGTCTGTGCCTCCGTAATACAAACAGGCAGCAGGATACACCAACCGACAAAGAGTTGGTTGTAACAAGACCAGCAAATGGGCTAAACATTGTGTATCCATCTTAATTCCTCAAACACTAATACAACATAAAATGTAGATGAAATGCAAACTTTTTACCTCCAAATAACACCGTGCTAATGGAACCGGCAAAAGCCTAGCGTGGTTTACAGGGACTCTGCGACATCCAATATCAAAACACAAGGTGATGGTTTGTCTGATAAACACACATACACGCTACCTTGGCACCGCCACTGGTGCTCCCAGTGCTCCCTCCTGTGTTCCCCACTCACGGCGCCCATGAACCTGGCCTCCAGCAGCTCCTGTCTCCTGGGGTCCAGGCTGTGCAGCTCCTCCATGGGCCCTGGCAGTGAAAAGGTCCACAGGTTAGTGGGTCGCTGGTGTCCCCCTAAACCACCACTGCTGGTCGATGACAGGGGATATCCCATAGCGGCTAGCTGGTGTGCCTCTAAATCCCGACTGCCGATGGATGATGGTGGATATCCTATAGTGGCTAGCTGGTTTCCTCCTAAACCAGTACAGCTCAAATGCCGTCTATATGTGCTAGCTGGTGTCCCCCTAAACCACAACTGCCAATTGATGACGGTGGATATCCAATCGCAGCTAGCTAATGTCCACGTAACTAGAACAACTTAAAGACAGAGGGCCCACACAAAATCTAAAGACAGTGGGTATCCTATAGAAGCTAGCTGGTGTACCCCTAAAGTATGACCGCTCAGTTTAAAGACAGTGAATGGATATCCTATAGCCGGTGGCCCCTAGCTGATTTACCCCTAAACTATGACCCGTCAAAGATTAGATACAAGACATTCTATGGGTGTTAACTGTTGTCCTGCTAGAACACGCCATGTCATAAATAGATTAGGCTTCAACAATAACAGAGGATGTTGAATAGGTTAGCCATTAGCCGGTCCAAACCGTCTACCTAACCAAAGCAGCACACAGGGTCTGCGGATGTCCAACATGTAGTATAACCAAGGGAATGCAAAACAGTAGCGGTTACATCAACCTGGTTCAGGCACTGATGCTAAAGAAGAGATGCTAAAATGGACATGGTGGTCATGTTTGGACTAGAGTAGGCCTATCTGACATTAAGCGTTTGGCCACAATAACGAGCATACATCGGGCCAAACAGTCCTGTTGTGGGCCCAAGACAAGTAGGAAGTGTTGGTGGCAACAAGGCATCAATAAATCAGTCTCTCACACACAAGCTCCTTCGAGCACAGAGCAGGCCTCTCACCTACCTACCATTTTAAAATAACATAACACCATGACTTGTTAGCCTGGCAGCAAACAGCTAACACTTCTTACCCCTCCTCTAGGGTCTCAGCAACAGGGCGTTGTATCATACATAAGCATATAGACTGAGACACATCTAAAGATGTTTGATTGGGTTTTCCGTGCAGGTCACTTAGCAGTAGACCTATCCATGGAAATAAGATTAGGTCTCCGGTGAAATGGCATAGGGCTCACACACACGTAGTCACTGTACTTTGTGATAAGGAAATCGGTATTTTCCTGCTCATGTCGGCCTACATGTACTGTGGGTGAATCAGCATCATTACACACACACACACACACACACTATGACACATATTTAGGTGTGTTTCTGGCTGGTGATTAATCCCTGCTTCTCAACTGACATGGAAACGAGAGGGGAATGCTTTATATAATATATATATATAAGCTATAGCTATTTTCGGTAATATTTTCCCCAGGCCTAGAAAAGGTCTAATGGTCCCTAATAACGCAGCAGCAAACCAGTGAAGCACGCTGTGTACACTGAGGTGGCCCAAGAAAACCCGAAATTGTGCGAATAAATAGCGTTAAATAACGAAGCACACCGACAATTGGGCTAGCCTACGAGCTAAACTTCGTCCGATTGAATATGAATATAAGCGATATGAATGAAACTGGATCGAAAAAACTACGTCCATCCATCCGCCCGTCCGTCCCCACACACAAGTAAGCTAGCTTAATAGTTGGTAGCTCGTTTTGATTCAAAGTTTTCAAGTCGTCGTCGGCGATATTATGCAAAGTACACACAAAAAAAACCCGTCAAGGCTTACCCCCCTACTACCACCAACACCACTACCACCACCGGAACATGACAGCAGCCCACCTAAACTAGACGGCCTTGTGTTTTAAGATAGTTAGGGGAGCACCGGGGGGGTGAGTGCTTAGCATTGCATTGCATTACATTGCATTCATACATACATGCCTTGCGTTGCTCTTATATCCACTCAGATGTGTGTGTGTGTGTGTGTGTGTGTGTGTGTGTCAGGAATGGCGACACACGGATCGATATCGATCATAAGTGCAGGGGTGGGAGGGAGAAATGGCGAAATCTAAAAGCAACAAACCGAAACAACAAGAAGAAGAAGAGCAGCGATGCTAGCTAGTGTGTCTGTGGTCTCTTTGTGGTGGTGCTGGTGGTGGAGGTGGAGGTGGAGGAGCCGCCGGTAGCTACACCCGCCATCCAACAGCTGACGTGTGGTTCCCGATCCACGGCTCATCACTGAACTTGACATCCATCCATCCATCCATTTTTTTTGTGTGTGTGTGTACACACTTCCACCAACAGCTGGTCGATATGTCATGACCACCATAGCCCCCATTAAAGAACAACTAAAAATCACAACAAAACAAAAAACCGGTGTCCCCGTAAACAGCCGTAGTGTGTGTACGGTGTGAGTATACCTTCCTTGGTCTTGGCCGCTATATGTGGTTGTTGTTGTTGTTGTTGTTGAGTAATGGTTGTTGGGGACGAGGAGAGCTGTGACCAAGATGGCGTCGCCTCCAAACTTCCACCACCACCTCCTCCACCACTTCCACTGTTACTTTGGACACTCATGGAGCCGCCGCCGCCGCTTGGCTGCCGAGCGGAGCCCAAGCACAGGCACACGGCGACGACGGCGACAGCGACGACGACGAGAACAAAAACGGCGCGGAAGACGAGGAAAACGCCATCCGTTCAAATCCGAAATCGCGTCCTAACTTGTAGTAGTAGTAGTAGTAGTAGTAGTAGTAAAAAAAAAAAGAGGCGCCAATGTGTGCATCAACGCATGTTTGTTTTATGTTTTAATATTTTAGAACACGCGTTTTTGTTGCGTTTTTCGGTCCTGCGGCGCGGCGGCGGTTCCTCCTTCTTCTTCTTCTTCTTCTTCACGTTCTTCACGTTCTTGTCGTTCTTCTTCTTCGTCGCTGTCTCCCGCGTGGTACGGTAACCTCAGCATGATGACCGCGCGTCTGTCTGTCGGCGGCGGCGGCGGCGCGGGCAGCGGCAGCGCCATCATCCCGTGCGCGAGGACGAGAGCTTTGATTCTGGAGGAGGCTCGAGCTATCGCGAGGCTGGGGGCGGGGGAGGAACCACCACCACCACCACGAGCAGCGGGAGGCGCGAGGCGGGGGGGGATGACACACACACACATACACCGAGAGAGAGACGCACACACACGCTGATCCAGGATCGTTTTGCTCACTTCCGACATGCGCATGGTGGTGATTGGTGGAACAAAACTCGCAGTTGACCCGGGATCAGCTGCCTCCTCCTCTTCTTCTTCTTCTTCTTCTTCTTCTTAAGATAAGTTAAGATAAGGTAGAACTTTATTGATCCCGAAGGAAATTCTTGTGCCAGGTTGCATAGCAATAGAATAAAACAACAGAGAAATAAACAGTAGAATAATAAAAATTAAATAACAGATTTACAAATGTACAGCAAGTCTAAGTCAGAGGAGAAGTATAAAATATAGAAATATAGGTAAGATAAGATATTCAGTCAGCAAAAACAATTAGGCAATAATTGAAGTGTAATAAAGGGGTAATAATAATAATAATAAGGGTGAGAGGAAGTATTGCACATGATATAAAGAATATTAAGAATATTGCACATAACAATGAAAGGTAATGCAGCATGGTAATATTGCAAGGATAATATTATAAGTATTGGCATGACATGAAGGCACGTGACATGAAGAATATTGCACATGATGATGAGAGGAGATGAGAGGTAATATTGCAAGGTAATATTTAGCGGTAACATGACATTAATAATTTAGCACATGGTATTGATAGTATTGCACATGATTTTGGGGAGTAATATTAATATTGTATGTGATATTGAGAAAAATTCACATGATATTGAAAGGTAATATTGCACATGATATTGCTATTGATTAGTAATCATTGTCTTATATTTCAACTGTCCTTCCCGCAGAGGGAGGAGGAGTTATAGAGTTTGATGGCCACAGGCAGAAAGGACCTGTGGCGTTCTGTGGTGCACCTTGGTAATCTCAGTCTACGGCTGAAGGTGCACTGGTGTGACTCCAGCGTGGCTGGACTCCAATTCCACTCCCAGGACAGAACCCGCTTTCCTGATGAGCTTATTGAGTCTGTTGGCGTCGGCTGCCTTCACCCTGCTGCCCCAGCACACAACAGCATAGAAGATGACGCTGGCCACCACCGAGTGATAGAACATCTGCAGCATGGTTTTGCAGACGTTGAAAGATCTGAATCTCTGAAGGAAATACAGGCGACTCTGACATTTCTTGTACAGGGCCTCTGTGTTTTTAGTCCAGTCCATCTTATTGTCGATGTGGACACCCAGGTACTTGTATTCCTCGACAATGTCCACCTCGGTCCCCCTGATGCTGACTGGTTTCGGGAGGGTCGGTTGCTTCCTGAAATCCACCACCAACTCCTTAGTCTTAGCGATGTTGAGTTGCAGGTGATTTAGTAAACACCACTCCACAAAACTGTCCACAACACTCCTGTACTCGGACTCCTGTCCCTTGCTGATACAGCCCACAATGGCAGAGTCATCCGAAAACTTCTGCAGGTGGCAGGACTGTGAGCTGTATCTGAAGTCTGAGGTGTAGAGTGTGAACAGGAAGGGAGACAGGACTGTCCCCTGAGGTGCTCCCGTGTTGCTCACTATTGTGTCCGACATGTTGCTCTGCAGCCTCACATACTGTGGCCGACCTGTGAGGTATTTGGTCATCCAGGCCACTAGTGGAGCATCCACCTGCATGTCCAGTAGCTTAGTCCCAAGCAGGGCAAGCTTTATGGTGTTGAAAGCGCTTGAAAAGTCGAAGAATGTGACTCTCACAATGCCGCCTGCCACCTCCAGGTGAGAATAAGCCCTGTGCAGCAGAAAGATGATGGTGTCTTCCACTCCAATGCGGGGCTGGTAGGCGAACTGCAGGGGGTCCAGAGATGGTTCGACTAGTGCACGGATGTGCTTCAGGACTAGCCTCTCCAGTGACTTCATGACATGTGAAGTCAAAGCCACTGGTCTGTAGTCACTGTGGCTGCTTGCATGGCTTTTCTTGGGGACAGGAACCAGGCATGATGTTTTCCACAGGACAGGGACGATCGTCGTGCTCAGGCTCAGGTTGAAGATGTGTTGGAAGACGCCGCCCACACCTTGGGGCTGAGGCCATCCGGCCCCGCAGCCTTGCCTGGGCGTAGTCTGCCGAGTTCACTTCTCATATCCTCCGCCGTGATGGTGATTGGCCCTGGAGAGAGGAGGGGAGGGAGCGAGAGGGGAGATGAGAGGGGAGGAGAGGAGGGAGAGATAGGGAGGGAGAGGGGAGGGAGGGGGGGGGGTCGTCACAGGAGGAGCTGGGGGGAGGGTGGACAGGAGCCACATCATCAAACCTGTTAAAGAACAGATTTAACTCATTGGCCTCATCCAGGTTTCCCTCCCTCCCCTGGGTGGTCTTTGTTCCATGGCCGGTGATGGTTCTCATGCCACTCCACACCCCCCTGACACCTCACACCTCTCTATTTAGAAAAAGTAGTTATTTTGAGCATATTCTATCCATAGCAGCTCAGACAGATCCTACATTAAACTAATATATGTATTTATATCGTGTGTGTGTGTGTGTGTATGCGTGTGCCTGTGTGTGTGCCTGTGTGGGCCTGTGTGTGTGTGTGTGTGTGTATGCGTGTGCCTGTGTGTGTGTGTGTGCGCGCACGTGTGTGTGTGTGTGCGCCTGCACGGCCACGTACATGCGCTCCAGTGCTCTCTCCTTCAGGTCGGCCGCTGGTCTCTCCGCCTCGGTATGCTGCTGTCGCCTGCTGAGATGCAAGTTGTGGTGCAGGTGGCGGGACAGTGATGTGTGGCTGGCCATGGAGCCTCTTTTGTTCCACATTTGGTGCACTGCAGCCTTTTGCATTCATCTGGGGAGAGAAAGGAGACGACCCTTTCCTGTATACTAACTGTACACTAGCCTATACTGCCTAATATATTAATATATATATATATATTTTGTATATTTCTGCTATGACATGCCATATGCCATATCCCTGCTGCTGCATAACATTCAGTCAACATAACATTACATTTATATTATATATATATATATGTATATATTTTTTATGTACATTGTGCTAGTGTATTGTATTATCTTACTGTGTATATTGTGCCGCTCAGTCTATATATATACTGTATATGTGTGGGGGTTTTTTTGGACATCGACACTATTGCAGATTCATCACCATTTTCACACACTAGTGGATCATACTATTTAAAAAAATTTTTCATCCAAAGGCAAATATAGTGATAATAACTAATACTAACCCCAATATAATTCATACGACTGACTATGGCCTAGAGATAAGCCTACTAATCTAAAGTAATATATAATAGCTCAGCTGGGCTGTGTGGTAATGCGTTTTCCATGAAGCCAAATTTTCCGGTAAAACGTAATTTCAGTCTGTGTGTGTGTGTGTGTGTGTGTGTGTGTGTGTGTGTGTGTATACAGGGCTTAGCGGTGTGTTGTATTTGAACAGACTCGGGCTCGGGTTTGACTCGGGTCTGCCCGTTAGTCCACTTGCAGCCTGGTTGCATCAGGGTTGCGGACCGCGCAGATGGAGAGGCTCAATCAGCCTGCACCTCATATGCACCTGCCCATGGTAACCTGGATAGTACGGTTTCCATGGTAACAGTGCAACGTCTTGACAGGCAATGAATAAGCAGGCCATGCCCCAAGTAGTAGTGCAGTCAACTGTGTGTGTGTGTGTGTGTGTGTGTGTGTGTGTGTGCGTGCATGCATGAACAACACCCACACAAACACAAGCACACACACACACACACACGTGTGCAGATATACACACACACAGGCGCACACACAGGCACATGCACACATACACACACACACAAGCAGTTTATCAAGTCACTTCAGGTTTGAAATAGAAATTCCATTATCAGCATATGGGTGATTGCGATGCATGCTACAGTGTGTGTGTGTGTGTGTGTGTGTGTGTCTGCGGAGTGTGTGTGTCTGTCCATGAGGAGTGTGTGTGTGTTCCCGCAGTGCTTAAAATGTCCAGTAGAAAGTAAGACTTGGCTGCCCTTGCTCGTACGTGGGTGGAAATCACAGGGCCAAGCTGCGAGCTGAACAAGCATCTTGTTGACTAACAGAGTTACACATACGAGTACATCTTGAAAAGCCAATACATACAATAACACTAAGAATATAGACAGGCAGTGTTGTCAATTGAAATATGTGCGTTTTTTTTATTGATTTTGGAATATATAATCGGATTGTTGTCGTTTGTTGCGTTCTAATTAAACACATGAGGAAGAACTGTACCAAAAAAACAATTTCATCTTAATCCTATCTGTACTATTCTATAACATTTGGGGAGCATTAGAGGTGATATTCATGTTATAGAGTTATAGTTTAGCATGCTTTTTTGTACTATATTATGTCCACAGCTACTCCTTGTTACAGATATTGAAAATATAATGACAATAAATGAATCAATTAAATAACAAGCCAATTACTGCTATATAAATAATGTCAGATCTAAGATAGAACACTGAAAACAACATATAGGGACTTTTACTTTGAAACACAATTACACGATAATTACATACATGTGGAATTTGAGACGTCCATTACAAAGAAAAAAATCTATTTTCTATCTATCTATCTATCTATCTATCTATCTATCTATCTATCTATCTATCTATCTATCTATCTATCTAAATCCATCTGGTAGTGCATTTCAACATCTCTATCAGGGGGTGTGCAAAGTATTGTGATATGCTAAGCTACATGCTACTAGGCTATCATTGTTAGCTGATAGCACGTCTGTTAGCACGCTCTCTTCAGGAGAACATCTGGCTTCTTGGGAGGACAGCCTCCCGTTCCTTCTCATACATGTTGAAGTAGGACACGAGAAGGTCCTCCATTTTGTAAGCCTGGGGGGGAAAAAACAGAGAGAGAAAGAGAGAAACCAGATTAAATAAATGTACAATCTGCAGTAGCAGCAGTAGCTCAGGAGGTAAGAGCAGTTGTCCGGCAACCAGATGCTCGAACCGGTTGCTGGTTCGATCCCCGGGCTCCGCCTCCTAGCTAAGTGTCGAGGTGTCCCTGAGCAAGACACCACCTGACCCTAACTGCTCCTGACGTGTTGGTTGTTACCTTGCATGGTTGACACCGCCGTTGGAGGCAACACTGTAAAGCGCGCTGTATAAATGCAATCCATTTACAATCTTCTTCACGTCATGTCAGCGGTTGGATTTAACCAATATCTAGCAGTATTTACCAGCGGGGTTTCACAGGAGAAGACACCCTGGACGAGGGCTCCGATGGTTATGTTGAAGTGGTTGTTCACGGTCTGCCAGTCGGCGATCCGACCGAAGGGGTGCATGACCAGCAGCTCCTGCAAGGGGGGCATTTATATTTATTGAATACACATTACGATGCGCATCACTACTAATACATATTGCTATTTACTGTTCAGGCAGCCACCAGACGCTGTCATCCAAAGCCACTTATACAGGGACGTCAGATACATTAAGTCAAGTCATAAGGAGCAGGTGAGGGGGTTGGGCATTACTCGCTCGCTATACACTGCACTACACAACGTGCTCATGCAGGTGTTACATTTACATTTGGGTCACGTGGCGCTTTTATCCGAAGCGACTTACAATAAGTTAGTAGTGACACTCTCCTCTCCTCTCCTCTCAGACCACACCGTACCGTACCTTATTCTTGGGGTTTATGAAGCTGATGCCCAGTTTGCTGATGGCGATCCTCATGTTCGCCGGGTAGCTGGGCTCGCACGTTTGCTGCGGACGCAATTGACACAAAACACTCAACGTTTAGCACCGGGGGTTCACCTGATTGATTGATTGATTGATTGATTGATTGATTGATTGATTATTATTCGCCGGACTGGGATGTGTGTGTCAGTTACCTTCACTTCGAAGAAGGTGCATCCGAAGGTGGGCCAGGTGGCGATGAGCTTGAGGAACTGGATCCTGGCCTCGTCCGCCGTGATGCCCACCTGCTTGTTGTACGACGCGATGATGTGCTACGGACCAAGACACCCAACACGTCAATACACGGACGCTTCATTCGCGTATACACTTATAATTTTTTTGTAGGAGTATGCTTACTATACAGGACATACTACTTGGTACCTATTTCTTAGGCCTACTTCTGCTGTGACAGCAACATTTCCCATCGAGGATGAATTATTTATATTTTAACTCGTGTTCTCTATTTTTATCATGAGCAGAGCAGCTGTGATGAAGATTTCCTTCGGGATTAGTTAAATACTCTGAATTAATCCTATCTTAATTAATCTTATCTTACACCTGTAGTCTGAGGAACAGTAAAGCAAGTTTCTTTACTTCATTTAATGCTCTAATTCTTAATTTTATTATATATATTTATCTTTTTCATTTGACAAAATATATAAATGTGATTGTATTCTTGCTGTTAAGTGTCTTTGAGTATCTTGAAAAGCACAATACAAAATAAATGTATTATGATTAAAATCCTTTTTTGCTGATCTCTCTATCTCTCTCCATCCCCCTTATCTCTCTCTCTCTCTGTCCTCCTCCAATACCCCTTTCTCTCTCTCTCTTTCCTCCTCCAATACCCCTTTCTCTCTCTTTCTCTGTCCTCCCCCTATACTGCTCTCCCCCTCTCTCCTCTCTCTCTACCTTCTTCCACTCGTCCGAGCTCATGGTCTTGGTCTGGTCCTCGGGGACCAGGTCGTGCAGCATCCTGGGGATCATGACGAAGTGGGAGCGGTCCGAGTCCGTCTTGATCCTAAAGAGCAGCGCCGCCAGCTCGATCATGTCCTCCCGGGAGGGGCTGTGGTAGCCCTTCAGGTACTTGGGCATCTCCTGCAGGCGCCAAGCGACACACACACACACACACACACACACACACACACACACACACACACACACACACACAGATGTACACACACAGACACACACAGACATAGACACAGACACACAGACAGACACACACACACACACAGACACACATAGACACACACACACAGACAGACACAGATGTACACGCACACACAGACAGACACAGATGTACACGCACACACAGACACACACACACACACACACACACACACACACACACACACACACACACACACACACACACACACACCTGATTCTCAATTCAATTCAATTCAAAACCTTTATTCGTTGCCTCAGAGGATCATTGCGGTTTCCCTTCATTTTCAATGATGCCAGGATACAGAATACAGAGTTAAAACAATCCGTCATAATGATATCATTCATTAGCGTTAAAGGACTCCTATTATCCCGCCAGGTGTGAGTGTGATTGGCAATTCCAAGCGGATTCAAAAACATGATGTATGACAGATGTATGGTGGATAGATCAGCCTACTAGTTGCTACAGTCCATTGGGTAGGCTGGTAGGCTGATCTATCGAGCATTCTTCTAGGTGGACACTCCCACTTGTGATGTCAAGTGGGAGGGGCCATTCCAAACGGTTTTTGAAACCACTTGGAATGGCTAATGGCACGCTCACACCTGGTGGTATAATAGGAGTCCTTTAATTGTGAGACGTCCACACCACAGTGAAATTGAAAGTGAAAGTGAAAGCACCAGTGTTGAGACAGTCTACCTGAGGGAAATGGAAGGTGAGGTCGGCGGTCAGATCTCTACCAGGGATGACGTTGAACCAAAGCTTCCTCATGAAGAACACCAGGAATACGGATGTGGGGACTGGGGGAAGTCAACACGTTGTAGTGCTTAGTTATTCAGTGTCTTAGCTGCCATGCTAAGTATCCTTCTACACACGCATAGTACCATAACCTATTAAAGGTGCTACATGTAAGAATCACGGATTCCTTCTCATTGCTGACCCCCTTTGGCCGGTAGGTGAACTGCAGCCTGCTGGAGCTCTCAGTGCATTCAGAGCTCCGTGGGTTGAGACAATAACAATCAGAAACTAATGTGAGTTCTAATCAGAATTAAACCTTGTACACACAAACTATGAAATAACATTTTTTTTAAAAATCGGTCCAAAAGCCGTTCCACGCAACAGAGAGAGTCGGGGAATTTCTCATTTTTTAAACTTCAACCAGAACCCGCTCATAAACTGCTAACACGCCGAGTAAACATACTCAGCATCTTGGCTAAGTACACTTTACATGCCGGGTACCCCGACATTCTGCTTCATGATCCAAACATTACCCTCTTTGACTTTCTTCACTTTCTTCTTCACTTCAGGTTCCGCGTTCTGCCGCAGGCTGTCGAATAAATACATCTCCTCGTCCAAACTGGCAACCTGACAAGAGACAACAGGACAAAGCGGGTGTGGATTTGCGATGACATTTGTCGGTTGTTTGTTTGTTTGTTTGTTTGTTTGTTTGTTTGTTTGTTTGTGGGAAGCAGTCGGGGATGCCTCACCTTGGAGGTGGTCTTCATGAAGAGGCTGTAGCCGTCCGGGGAGCTGAGGTTGAGCTGGGAGGTGATGGTGGAGCACAGCTCTTTGATTCGAGTCGTGGACGTCACTTCAAACAGCTTCAGGAAGGAAGCAGCATCATGGATATTATTGTGATGCATCACAGCCATTCCTCACCCTGTCTGTCTGTCTGTCTGTCTGCCTGCCTGCCTGTCTGCCTGACATTCAAGGCAGTCTAACTCATATGGGGGGAGGATTTAATAAATGAATTTGCACATTCAAACATTCAGCTTGTGTGATTCCTTCCTACAATGATCCAAAAAGTACTGCTTTGTGGGTTATACAGCGGTAGCACTAAAGTTATTCCATAAGCAAAACTAAAAGCTGTCAAGTCGATCATACTGTATTTGTATATATAGACATCTTATTTTCAAGTTAGACAACAACCCATATAACCCCAAAGTCTTAGTGAGAGGATAATTGGTCCAAGACCATGGCCAAGACCATCATTGTAAAATGGCGGCAACAATGGCGGAGGAGTTGTAGCAGTCAACAGCCGTCACCGGTACTGAAGAGAAGAATATGAAGAAGAAGGAGGAGGAGGTGGAGGAGGAGGGTCTTACTTCCTCGGTGTCGTTGGGGAAGTGGACCTTGTGGAAGATCTGTGTGCTGTTCCGCTGGATGGCGTCCACCTCGGCATAGTGGGGCGGGTGCTGTCTCGGCTCGCACCTGGTCGCACCGACAACACCAGAACAACATGACTATGCTTTCACACCTTTTTTACAACACCTTCACATTATGGACAGAGCCTCTCACAGGGAAAACAATCAGTATGCATGTCGTTGCACGAAAAGCGAAAGCAGACACATCAAACCTTTACACCCAGTAATGTAATGTAACAACACAGGTTGAGCGAGGCAGGCATCTCGCTCAAGTATCAGTCTAATTGTTGACTCCATGTCGTCCTTAACTTCAATCTGATCTCTGCTGATAAGGCTCCACATGGAGCACCACAAAACGTACAAAGATAAGATTATGTAATTTATCTCATCTCTCATCATTTATGAGCAAAGGTGGCGAGTCAGCATGAGAATCTGCCAATCAGGAATCGAAACTCAGTGATCTATTAATTCGGACGGAGCCGTCGGACGCATCGGAATCGACGGCTTCCGATGCGTCCAACGGCTGATCGTTGTTGATCAGACGGGAGTCATGGGATGTCCCTGGCCAGTTCCGTCTAGTAATCTGATTACATGATGCGAGTCCAGTCTAGTACGGTAATCTGATCTCACTGACCTCAGGATGGCCTGGAGCCTCTGCTGGCAGTCAGGGGACAGGGGGTCCCGGGGCCGTGACTGCAGGAAGCGTTGGGTGTGTCTGGCCAGCGCCTGGCTGGGCGGGAACAGGCCCGTGCACAGCCATAAGAGCTGCCAGCCTAGCTCCATACTCAGTCTGGGGGAGAGAGAGAGAGAGGGAGGTATAGGGGAGGGCAGAGGGGGGATAGAGAGAGAAAGAGAGAGAGAGAGAGAGAGAGAGAGAGAGGGAGGGGTATAGGGGAGGACAGAGAGAAAGATAGGGGGGATAGAGAGAGAAAGAGAGAGAGAGAGGTATAGGGGGAGGACAGAGAGAGAGAGATGGGAGGTGGACAGAGCGAGAAGCGGATGACGGCGAGAGAGAGAGAGAGAGACAGAGACAGAGATAGGGGATGGATAGAGATGGGGGAGAGGACAGAGAGAGAGAGAAGGGAGGTGGACAGAGCGAGAGATGGATGACGGAGAGAGAGAGAGAGAGATAGATATATATAGGGGAGGAGGGAGAGAGAGAGAGATAGAAGGTGGACAGAGAGAGAGATAAATGACAGAGAGAGAGAGAGAGAGAGAGAGAGAGTATGAGTGTAAGTGGATGGAGACATAGGTCAATTTCTCCTCAGGAGTCCTGGGGCCTCCTAGCCTCCTACCCGACTGTCCTGGGCCAGGACAGTCGGGTAGGAGGCTAGGAGGCTGGGGGAGATGATGGGAACC
>PIJE02001364.1:86207-133707 GCA_002895965.2 Coryphaenoides rupestris
CCCCGGCTCATTACTGCAGCACCCGTGTTTTATAATATTCGCGACCACACGGATGTGCACATGCACAACCACACACACACACACACACACACACACACACACACACACACACACACACATCGCCCCCCCACACACACACCTGTTACGGTTGTTGGTCATCTGCTTCATGATCTGGCAGTAAATCTCGTCCTGCAGCTCCTGGTGCTGGGTGGCCGGCCCGAAGATCTCGTCCGTCAGCTCTATGGGGCTGCGGGCGTGCTTGATGGGGTAGTCGCCCATGTACTTCAGGATGGGTGAGGGCCCGGGGGTCAAAGGTCAAGGACTAAGGACTTCAGATCTATAAGACTTCCCCGCCCCCCCTCACCGATGTGTCACAGGAGCGGAGTTAAGCTTGATTTTCTTGCTTGGGCGATCGGCACTTTTGGAAAGTGTTGCGCGACAGAAATGAAAGTGACGCGCAACGCTTTCAATTTGCGCTTCCGCGAAAGGTTAATTCGTCTCCATGGTAACCGGACTATCCTCCAGCCCCTTCTCTCTATCTTTCTGCAGATTTACGTTTCACGGTACGTTGCAAGTTAAGTTACAGACCAAAATACCAATAAGGAAGTGAAAACTACAATCTCCATTGGCAACGTTAGAAAACCACCCAATCACATTGCCGACAAAAATATGATGACGTCCGCGACACAAGAAAATTCTCCAGGTACGTGACATGAATTTTTTTTTATTTTTTTAACTTAATGACTAATGATGACACATGTGAGTACTGAGAGTGAGTTTTAGAAGCGCTGACTTAAACAATACGCTACAAGGCATGAGCCCAATACACATTGCGTTGCAACACAACCACCAACAGGGGATGCGGTCGCTGCGGTTCGACTGCGCTACCGTAAAAAATAAAAGGATATCGATGAAGGCGTTGCAGGCAATCTGGCTCAGCTCCGGGTCAATCCCCAGAACCCGGAGCAGCGGCTGTTTGAGGGGCTCCTTGGAGCTGACCCACAGCCTCTCTCTGACCGCCGCCCGGGACGGTCCGAGCCGGTTCTGGTCCTTGTCGGGCAGTCTGGTACTGGGGTGATGGGAGAGTAATGTCTTGGTGTTAACATTAACACATGTGATAGATAGAGACTCGATAATGACATTCAAGCAGCATTCAATCCATTTAGTATTAGTGTTAGCTTCTCTGCTGCTAATCAGAAACCATCTTACAAAACTGTCTTACACCAGAGATGGTGATTTCCATGTTGTTACATTTTTTGGGGGCATTTTGTCACTTTTGTGTGATTTTTGATTCAATACACAATATTAAACAGTCCAAAAACTTCTAAACTGATTCTGTGATTGGTGATGGAATACGGTCATGTCAAGTCATCCAGTTCGTATTACAAAAAAAAGTTTATTGGTTGTTGTCAGACAAGTCATTACCCAAAGTTCTCCAGTGCGAACTCCTTGACGGAGACGGGGGCCACGGCCTCCTCCCTCTGCTGCGCGGAGCCCTGGCCGCCGGCCGCCCCCGGCCGGGACGCAGCACTGTCTGTATGACCACACGAGGGCACCATTGCATCCATTACATCCATTCATCATTGCATCCATTCAATAATAATAACAACAAAACACGATATATATATATGTATGCTACGACTACTACGACTACAAAAATCAACAATCTATACAATAGCAAAAAACCTTCAAAATAGAACAAGTATGAAATGAATGACAACAACACAACACAACAAGGATTAAAACAGGGACTAGGAGTCCAGTACCAGGATGGCATCGCTGGGCTTGCTGAGGGTGGGCAGGAACTGGATGGTGTTCATCTGGACTTTGCCGGTGTCGCCCGTGTCGTCGTCGGTCGCCGTGTTCCAGCGTCGCGTGGCGGAGAAGTCTTCGTTCTTCAACACCACCAGCAGCTCGCCCCGCTTGCACGCCAGGAGGGTGGGGTCGCCTGCCACAGCCAGGGGGGGGGGGGGGGGGGGGGAGGTCAACATGAGTCAATATTTTTTTAAAGGTCCCCTATCATGGGGTGGACATTCCCACTTGTGATGTCACGAGACGCTAGTTACAACATGGCAATTGTGAAACGGCTTGCAATGGCTAATCACACTCACATCTGGTGGCAGAATATGTCCCACACATACTGTGGCGATCGATATCTCAGGGTTAGACCCAGGCACAGGCACAGAGACACAGAGACACAGGCAATCATTCACAGAGCAGGACGATACAGTATCTTATCCCAGCAGATTAGATTATGTTTTCGGTCTTACTGTGTCACTCGGGGCTGGCCAAGGAACGTTATATGATCCTTTATTTATTGCCTTTGGATGGCATTGAAGTGTATCGTCATGGAATGAAGACAAATTAATTACAATGAGAAGGTATGCCCTTAAAACGATCAAATATGACGTCAGTGAGACGTCAGTGAGAAAGCAATGTAATGATCCATCAGTTGGACTGTTTATAATGCAATTTGGAATTCATACGTATATTCATACAATATTAATGGGTATTGAATTGATAAAATTCCCCCTAATTATCTTGATAATAAATGTTTCCATATCGCAAATTTCGCAATAAGATGTATAAAGCGTATGTGTGATTATACAGCACATGTGTGTAACTATACAAATGTGTGCCGTGTGTGTGGTGTGTGTGTGTGTGTGCTTGTGTGCTTGTGTGCGTGTGGTGGTGTGGTGTGTGATGAGTGTGTATGAGTGTGTATGTTGTGTTGTGTGTGTGACTGTTTGTTGCCCTGTGTGTGCCTGTTGTGGTGTGGTGTTTGTGTGTGTTTCCATTAAAGTTGTGGTGTAGCGTGCCTGTGTGTGTGTTGTGTGTGCGTGCGTTTGGATGTGTTCCCTCACCGGGCTTGCCGAGGTCCTGGAGGGCCACAGCGTACTGGGAGCGTTGGCGCAGGCCGTCCAGGTCGCTCTGCATGGTCCTGATCACCTCCCCCGCCTCCGGAAACCCCCGACACCGCAGGACAAACTCCTCCTGCAGGGTGGAGAGCTTCACACAGCTGCCCTCAGGTTTTCTGTCACTGTGTGTGTGTTGTGTGGGGGGGGGGGGGCACACAGACAACAGGCAGACAGGCAGACAGACAGACAGATATCAATATCGAGGTATTTGGTAAAAAATATGGACATTTTGGTTTTGTCTGGCCATGCCACTATTTCCAGGTGAGGTTCTCTCTCCTCCTCCTCCTCCTCCTCCTCCTGCCTCTCTCCACATCTCTCCTGCTCCTCTCCCCCTCCTCCTCCTCCTCCTCCCCTCCTCCTCCACCCCTCCTCCTCCCTGTCTCCCCCTTCTCCTCCTCTTCTCCCTTCTACTTCCTCCTCCTCCTCCTCCTCCTCCTCCTCCCTCTCTCCTCCTCCTCCTCCTCCTCCCCATCCTCCACCTCCTCACCCTCTCCCTCCCCCCCCCTCCCCCCTCCTTCCCCGCCCCCTCCTCCCCGTGCCTGCCTCCCCCTCCCTCCCTCCTCTCTCCCCTCCTCCTCCTCTTCTCCCTCCTACTTCCTCCTCCTCCTCCTCCCTCTCTCCTCCTCCTCCTCCTCCTCATCCTCCACCCCCTACTCTCCCTCCTCCTCCACCTCCTCCTACTCCTCCCCCTCCTCTTCCTCCTCCTCCTCCTCCTCCTCCTCCTCCACCTGCTCCTCACCTGGCGATGCTGACTTCAGTCAACTCCACGTAGGGGATCTCTAGCAGCTTCTTGTCCTTGCCGTCCATGAACAAGACTCCGGTCCAGTTGACGGCGAGAGCGAAGCGGCTGGTGGACAGCGGCAGGCCTGTGGAGGAACAGCGGGGGAACAAATCTACATTGAATATTTAGAAAAAGAATTTGCATTGAACATTTAGAAAAACAACTTTTACTTTGAATATTTAGGGGGAAAAAAGTACATTTACATTTTGTTATTTTTGTATTTTTTAAATTGCACTACGATGGATATCAAGTTTAACTCCTTTGTTCCTTTTTTTTATAAATAAAAAAAACCAACTATAATAATAATAATAATAATAATAATAATAATAATAACCCAAAAGGACTTCCGTGAACGACTCACCAGACAGCATTGTGACGTCGTAGAACTTGGAGAAGAAGAGTGACCATTTTTGCCGGGCGTAGTCCACCGTCTCTGCCATGGCGATGTTCTTGCTGCGATACCCACCCTGCGAGAACCAAGGACCTGTGGTTTAGACGTCCTTCAAGGTCTTTTTGGACCACGAGGTCCGATTACATTTTTGCGTCATTGATCAGGCTCTGATTTTTATTTGTATTGCTCATTTTTTATATATTTTTCATATATGTTTTTAGAATTTCTATATTTTATGTTATGGTGTCATGTGTCAAAGCATTCCTCCTGTGTCGATATGGCAACAACACACAGGTACCAGGAACCAGTCAGGTTACCTGGGAGTGTATGGTTATACCTGGGAGTGTATGGTTATACCTGTGAGTGTATGGTGTCCACCAGAAGGTTCCACCGAGCCATGGACTTGGCGTCTATGAGGGAGTTGGTGACGCACTCCTCCACCACCGCCCGGGTGTTCTGAGCGCTGCTCTGCGAGCCGAAGAGGATGAAGTAATGCCTGGCGGCCAGCTGGGCGTACTCGTCCTCCTGGGGAGCACGGAAAGCACCGGCATCAGGAGGCTGATCTATCCAGCCTACTTCTAGGTGGACCCCAGACTCTAACTGGGACAGGTGAGGCTGCAGCCCCACCCACCCCAGACTCTAACTGGGCCAGGTGAGGCTGTAGCCCCACCCCCCCCCCAACCCCAGACTCTACCTGGGCCAGGTGAGGCTGCAGCCTCACCCACCCCAGACTCTAACTGGGCCAGGTGAGGCCAATTAAGGTGAGGTAAGGCCAATTAAGCCAGCCACCAAACACACACACTTCCACATGTGGAATGGCGGGCCTCACCTTGTCGCAGATGTACTCCTCCGCCTTGAGGCCTAGGAGGATCTGCTTGTAGATGAGCTCCGTGCTGACGGGGTCGTCGGAGCAGTTGTGCCACGGCGTGAATGTCTCCTTGCGGATGGAGAGCTCCCAGGGGGCGTTGCCCTCCTCCTTGCCCTGCCGCCGCATCTCCTGCTCGCACTGGGAGATGGAGTCCATCACGTGCTTCCCGCCACTGCCCAGGGTCCACCGCTGGGGTAGGGGGACAAAAACCATGCTACTTTTGAGTTCTTGTGTACTTATGAGGACTCTGTCTCGGAGAGGAACCTAGGATCACCCTTATCAAACTCAATGTTCACACCTTTTAATATGAATAAGAATACATTTATATAGGGCCTTTCAAGAAACCCAAGGACACACCGGCTATTATGTACTTATGAGGACTTGGATTGTCTCAGAGAGGAACCACTAGGATCCCCATATCAAGCTCAAGCATCCCCTTATACAACTGATTGTTCACACCTTTTGGTTTGTTACGATTTATGAAGACTCCGAGACAGCTTCAAGGATCCCCCTCATCCAACTCAACGCTCACACCCTTTTGGGCACTCGTCACCCCATGTGAGAACTCAACGACCCAGAGAGTGGTTCGACTGGGAGCACCTTATCATGGATGCTGATGTAGAGGGAGAAGCCGTAGGTGTCCGTGAGGTTGATCTTCTTGGCCACGTCGCGGAGGACCTCCGCCGAGGTGAAGGCAGAGTCCAGCGGCAGCGTGAACTTCTGGCCGTCCATGAGCGCCACCGTCACGTCCATGGGCTGCTGGGACTCGGTCGCCTGTGGCAGCGGGTTATGGATGACATGGATTATTAGAAGATTACACAGATTACAGGTTATACATCACAGGCATCGTGGTCAATTGATGGAAGACACATCGGAAAATACAAGGGTGGCAACAATGGAAATGTCCATGGCTCCAATACAGTTAAAAAAGGACTATTTTGCAAAAAACCTTTGTTATTTCATCCTTTATAAATAATCCTAATATCTAATAAACAGTGTTGTTGTGGTACCTGCAGCTCTATCCAGCAGGGGACTTCCTCTCGCTCCCCATTGGCTTCGGTGCGTCGGAGGCGCTCGGCGCAGTAGGCCCCGTAACCGCGGGGGCCTCGACGCAGAAAGCTCTCCAGATACTGAGGGACACAACTCTCAAGGCCTTAATTCTTTTTCTGAAATTCACAAACTTTCAAGGATTTCAAAGGAAAAAATGTGTATTGAACGCATTTCAACACAAAGGTAGGAAGTAGGAAGTAAGAACGTGACACTGGGGATGGGTGCGTGTGTGCGTGCGTGTGTGTGTGCGTGCGCGCGCGTGAATGTGTGTGCGCGTGTGTGCATGTGTGTGTGCATGCGTTTGTGAGGACTAGCGCACCTTGCTGAGCGACTGCGAGGGCGGGAAGCTGCTGAGCACCAGGGCCAGCAGCATCCAGCCGCGCAGGCGCACCTCCTTCTTCCCGTTGTTCGTCAGCTGCTTCAGGATCTGACAGTAGATCTCATCCCTGCAGACGTTGCCACGACGACACACACAGACACACACACACACACACACACACACACACACACACACACACACACACACACACACACACACACACACACACACACACACAGACAGACCTGGCCCAGTTAGAGTCTGGGATGGGTGGGTAGGGACAATCAAGCCAGCCACCAAACACACACACTCCCACAATGCATTAGTGCTGAGTGTTGTATTTCGTCAGTGTTTACCTGATGCCCGGCCGGGACACACCATAACCCACGATGATGTGCAGCTTCTCCAGCAAAGTCAAAGGTCGGTCCAGCGTAGGCCCTTCCCCGACGAGGATGTCCTCGTCTAGTAAGTCTTCTGGCTGAAACGTCCATTCCACAACTGTTTTTAAATGTACTTCTAAAAGTAAGTTATTATTAAAACTTTTGTTATTGTGAATAGCTCGATAAGACTTGATGCAACTTTTTTCTTTACAAGAAGTTGACAAGAACTTGTATTGTGACAAGAGTTCGATGAAAATCACCCAATAGCTTTTCACGATAAGAGTTGACAGGGACTCTTATTGTGAAAAAGGTTTAGTGAAAATAACCAAAAGAGTTGATGCAATCTCTTATTTATTTGTACTTTTTTTTCACAGTAACAGTGAACAGGAATTCTTATTGTGAAAATAGGAGGAAGTCTCATTGATGTCCACCACATCTGAACACTGAGCACCGTGCTAACGCTAGCCTTACCTCCTCTACAATGGTGGACGCTCTTCTGGCCCCCGCCCCAAACTTCTTCTTGTTCTTCCTCAGAATTTTCTAGAGATGACACACACACGCACACACACACACACACACACTGATAATGATATCGATGATTATTGTATGGTATTCTATAACTGTATTTTATGACAATGATGATGATAATGATAATGATGATTATTGTATGGTACTCAATGACTATTTTACGATGATGATGATAATGATAATGATGATGATGATGATGATGATGATGATGATGATGACGATGATGATGATCGTCTGGTACTCTGGGCCTACCTGGTCGAGTCCCACCAGGCTGCTGAGGCGGCGGACCTGCCTGTGGGCCACGGAGGGGACGTTGCTGGCGGCGGTGGTGGCGGCCGCGGAGTAGCGGCGGGTCTGGGGGTTGAAGGGGTTGGGGGCCTGGGGCTCGACCATGTCCCCCATGAAGCGCAGGATGATCCACCACACCGTCAGACACGCCTGGGGAGAGAGAGACACAGAGACACAGAGAGACAGAGAGAGAGAGAGAGAGAGACAGTGAGAGAGAGATGGAGAGAGACAGGGAGAGAGAGAGAGACAGAGAGACACAGAGAGAAACAGAGAGACACAGAGAGAGACAGAGAGACACAGAGACACAGAGAGAGACGGGGAGAGAGAGAGAGAGAGACAGATGGAGACAGAGAGACACAGAGAGAGACAGAGAGATGGAGGGACAGAGACAGAGACAGAGAGACAGAGAGAGACAGACAGAGAGACAGAGAGTGGCAGAAAGAGAGACAGAGAGACAGATAGACAGAGAGACAGAGAGACAGAGAGACAGATAGACAGAGAGACAGAGACACAGAGAGACCAAGACATTAGAGATACATACTTCCCACAGATTTCAAACACCCAAAAGAATTTTGAAAACTTAACAAACAACTAAAAACTTCCATATCTGCTGGGCGAGGTACAGGAATGTGCAAACACAGCAGCAAGATGTGTGAACTGTTGATACAGGAGAACATCCAACGGAATACAACCTCCATAAAGACTGTCAATCACCTGTCAATCGTCCTTTATTATTATCATCATTATTTGTATTTTTATTTTCTATTATATTATTATATATATATATATTTTATATATATATCTTGATTTAATTTCGTATTTATTTATTTTTTCTCTCTTTCTTTTCCATTTCTTCTTTTTTCCTTTTCATTGTATCTTATTTTTGTAAATTTTTATTTTTACTGTATATATTTAGTTCTCTATCAGTATACTTTTTATTTACCACTCGCTTTGGCAATGTAAATGTGCGTTTCCCATGCCAATAAAGCTCTTTAAATTGAAATTGAATTGAATTGAGAGAGACAGAGACAGATTAACATAGGCATGGAAATGCATTAAAACAGTTCTGAGTTCCAGGTTCGATCCCCGATGTCTTCATCAAACTACCCATGAGTAACATCCCTCATTTTAGAGAGCTCTGTCTGCTTTTCAAAATAAAAGCATGGCGAGGGAAGGCTCCGGGATACCATCTGGTTTTCAGAATAAAAGCATGCTCAAGCATGGGGGGTCGTGTCCGTGTCTCACCAGAATGTCCTTCTCGTCCTGGTGGGCGAGCAGCGGCTGCTTGAGCCTCTGGAAGACGTGCTTGTGGGACGCCCCGGCCTGGAAGTACAGACTGCTGTACTTCTGGAAGGAGAACTCCTCATTGCTGTCGTTGTACTCCTCCTCCTCCTCCTCCTCCTCCTCCTTCTCCTCCTTCTCCTCCTTCTCCTCCTTCCCCTCCTGCTCCTTCTTCTTCTTCTCCTCCTCCTCGGCCTTCCTCTTGGAGAGCAAGCGCGGGCGCGGGCCAGCAGGGGTCGTGGGGGTCGGGACGACTTTCTCCGATTCCGAGTCGGAGGGCTCCTCGCCGATGCTGCATAGGTGTTTATGGCTGATCTCCACCACCTGCTGAAAACAAATAAAATGAAGAACATTTGTATTGATGAGTGAGCTAATCAATAGTTCACTCATCAATACAAATCAAGCTATTAACAAGCTGAACGTGATTTCCACTACTGAGTTGACCATTTGGATTGGCTGCTCAGCATGCTGGGGCAGTGCACAAATAGAGCAAAAAACAATGGCTGAACTTTTAATTTGAAAATCTTCTATTCTTGTATAACGCACTATTCCTAATTAGCAAACAACTCTCCTTTCCCTCAATATGCTTACAGTACGTAACTTTTTCCACATGTTGAACTCATGACTGCCCTTATTTTGAAAAAGGTAAAATACACGCGTAATATGATTTTTTATGTAGTTACCGGGTAGTTGTTGGAGATCTCTGGTGGTGCTGCCTTCTCCCCCATCTCTCGGTCCTCGTCCTCTCTGATTGGCTCGGGCTCTTCAGCCTTCTCTGATTGGGCGAGGACACTTGCCAGTTTCTCGAGCTCAATGGCTGCCAGCTCCAGAGTCTCCCGATCCCGGGCCTCCTGCTCCCGGGCCTCTTGCCCCCGGGCCTCCCGCTCTTGGGCCTCCTGTTCCCGGGCCTCCCGCTCCCGGGCCTCCCGGGCCTCCCGTTCCCGGGCCTCCCGTTCCCGGGCCTCCCGTTCCCGGGCCTCCCGCTCCCGGGCCTCCCGCTCCCGGGTCTCTCGCTCCCGGGCCTGGAGAGGGAGGGAGGGAGGGAGGGAGAGAGAGAGTAGAGCGAGGGCAGAGAGAGAGAGAGAGAGAGAGAGAGAGAGAGAGAGAGAGAGAGAGAGAGAAAGAGAGAGAGAGCAAATTAACAGGATAAGATGTCCAATATAATATAACAGCAATTCAAAATATTGAATATCAATACTAGTATTACTAATATCAATTTAGTCGCTTGACGGCCCCACCAGATGACATGTCAAGCTTTGTATTGGACGAGATATTGCGTTGGGACGCAAAGGATCATGGGAAGGCTCGCGTGTGAGGGGGGGGGCGGGGCCTTGTTGAAGCACTGGGACGAAACCTCAACTTCTGTTCCCTTTATGCAAATCGTGTGGCCATGTGATTGGACAATCACATGGCCACACGATGCGATGTGACTGGACGTCTGCTTGGGCCGGGTGAGGATGAGGAGGGGGGCTTACCGCCTTGGCGACCTCCTCTTTGTGCCGCTTCAAGGTCTTCCTCGCCAGGTAGCCTCGAACCTGTGGGGAAAATGGCCGAAGAAGAAGAAGAAGAAGAAGAAGAAGAAGAAGAAGAAGAAGAAGACATTTTATTCATAGAGCGCTTTTCAAGATACTCAGACACTTTACAAAAATGCTTAAAAGAAAACAACATAGTAAGCATAAAATAAATAAAATACACACGTTGCAAGCAGTTCTGAAGAGGTGAGTTTTGAGCAGAGATTATGAGTGTGATTCTGCGTTGGTACCTGAGTCTGTAGGACCACGGCAGCGGCGCGTTTCTTCTGGTAGAGCCTCTGGAGGCGGCGGGTGCGTATCCGAGCGATGAGGAGGTCGTAGCCTCGACGGAGCTGGCGTGGGCAGAGGAGGGAATCGGTGAGCCACAGGAGCTAACCTGAGCTCGGTGGGCCAGGGTGGCGGGAAGGTTTATTGTAACGGTGGGAGGTTTCTTCTTCTTGATAGAACTATGTTACTCTAATGTGATAATACCACAATTAATTGTCCACAGATTGTCATGGTCCTGTGATAGTACCTACTGGGACGGTAGTGTGATAGTAGTGTGATTTAACTGTAGGGGTGTTATGGTACTGTGATCGAGCTGTGATGGTGTTGTGATGGTGGTGTTATTGTGTTGTTATGGTGTTGTATGGTATGGTGTTGTTATGGTGTTATGGTGTTGTGGTGTTGTGGTGTTATGGTGTTGTTATGGTGTTGTGGTGTTGTTATGGTGTTATGGTGTTGTTATGGTGTTGTTATGGTGTTGTTAAGGTGTTGTTATGGTGTTGTTATGGTGTTGTTATGGTGTTATGGTGTTATGGTGTTGTTATGGTGTTGTTATGGTGTTATGGTGTTGTTATGGTGTTGTTATGGTGTTGTTATGGTGTTGTGGTGTTGTTATGGTGTTGTTATGGTGTTGTTATGGTGTTGTTATGGTGTTGTTATGGTGTTGTTAAGGTGTTGTTATGGTGTTGTTATGGTGTTGTGGTGTTGTTAGGTGTTGTTATGGTGTTGTTATGGTGTTGTTATGGTGTTGTTATGGTGTTGTTATGGTGTTGTTATGGTGTTGTTATGGTGTTGTAGGTGTTGTTATGGTGTTGTTAGGTGTTGTTATGGTGTTGTTATGGTGTGTTGTTATGGTGTTGTTATGGTGTTGTTATGGTGTTGTATGGTGTTGTTATGGTGTTGTTATGGTGTTGTTATGGTGTTGTTATGGTGTTGTTGGTGTTGTTATGGTGTTGTTATGGTGTTGTTATGGTGTTGTTATGGTGTTGTTATGGTGTTGTTATGGTGTTGTTATGGTGTTGTTATGGTGTTGTTAAGGTGTTGTTATGGTGTTGTTAAGGTGTTGTTAAGGTGTTGTTATGGTGTTGTGGTGTTGTTATGGTGTTGTTATGGTGTTGTTATGGTGTTGTTAAGGTGTTGTTATGGTGTTGTTAAGGTGTTGTTAAGGTGTTGTTATGGTGTTGTTAAGGTGTTGTTAAGGTGTTGTTATGGTGTTGTTATGGTGTTGTTATGGTGTTGTTATGGTGTTATGGTGTTGTGGTGTTGTTATGGTGTTGTTATGGTGTTGTTAAGGTGTTGTTATGGTGTTGTTATGGTGTTGTTATGGTGTTGTTAAGGTGTTGTTAAGGTGTTGTTATGGTGTTGTTAAGGTGTTGTTATGGTGTTGTTATGGTGTTGTTAAGGTGTTGTTATGGTGTTGTTATGGTGTTGTTAAGGTGTTGTTATGGTGTTGTTATGGTGTTGTTATGGTGTTGTTATGGTGTTGTTATGGTGTTGTTATGGTGTTGTTATGGTGTTGTTAAGGTGTTGTTATGGTGTTGTTATGGTGTTGTTAAGGTGTTGTTATGGTGTTGTTATGGTGTTGTTATGGTGTTGTTATGGTGTTGTTATGGTGTTGTTATGGTGTTGTTAAGGTGTTGTTAAGGTGTTGTTATGGTGTTGTTATGGTGTTGTTATGGTGTTGTTATGGTGTTGTTATGGTGTTGTTATGGTGTTGTTATGGTGTTGTTATGGTGTTGTTAAGGTGTTGTTATGGTGTTGTTATGGTGTTGTTAGGTGTTGTTATGGTGTTGTTATGGTGTTGTTATGGTGTTGTTATGGTGTTGTTATGGTGTTGTTATGGTGTTGTTATGGTGTTGTTATGGTGTTGTTATGGTGTTGTTATGGTGTTGTTATGGTATGGTGTTGTTATGGTGTTGTTATGGTGTTGTGGTGTTATGGTGTTGTTATGGGGTTGTTATGGTGTTGTGGTGTTGTTAAGGTGTTGTTATGGTGTTGTTATGGTGTTGTGGTTTGTTATGGTGTTGTTAAGGTGTTGTTATGGTGTTGTTATGGTGTTGTTATGGTGTTGTTATGGTGTTGTTATGGTGTTGTTATGGTGTTGTTATGGTGTTGTGGTGTACCTTTCTGCCACGCTCACGCTTCTTATAGGCTCTCCAGGTTTGCTGTATGACTGTCACCGCCTTCTTCTTCTTCAAGAATCTCTTCCTACGAGATGACATAAGATCAGATAATATATATATATATATAATATATGACCCTGTTCATCCCAAGGGAAATATATTTTTGTTGTGCAGTACATTGTAGTAAAGCACAAATAAACAATAAAACATTTCTATTTACATTTAGGTTATTTTGCAGACGCTTTTATCCAAAGCAACTTACAAAGAGTACATTTGTTGGAGAGACAGCAATATATCACTGTGGTGCATTAAGATATATTGCTGTGTCTATAAAAGAGTAAAACATTGAAAGAAAATCTTTTGTGAGGTGCAGCAATATATATAGAAAAAATGGAAACAGGTTAACTAGTTGTAGTTCCAAAACACACAATGCCACAAGTAAGAAGTTACAGCAAGGGCCATACCTTAGAAGTTAATGGTGAACAAATACATTGTACAAATACAATACAATACAATGTACAAATACAAATATACAATGTCCAAATATCACAGGCTAACAGGAGGTATATGCACAGAGATGTATGAGGGTGGTAACACGCTCAGCTATGTATGTTCAGAGTACAGATAATTTATATGGTTAAATTCAAACATTTAGGGATTATGTGCATGATATGTGACATAAGGTCCCGGTTATTGTACATTAGCCTCCATTATCACGATAATGCGTTTCATGAAAACCTGTATTTAGTGTGTGTGTGTGTGTGTGTTGTATGACTCACACACTCACATCAACTCTCACACACATTCACTCGCTCACTCTGTCCCTGGCTCCTTCACCCACAGACTCAGTCATGCCCACACGCCCACACCCACCATCATTATTATCTGCTATGAACATTATCCATTCTCTCTCTCTCTCTCTCTCTCTCTCTCTCGGAGGCGGAGCTCGAACCAGCAACCTTCCTGTCGCCAGACAACCGCTCAGCTCATGTGTGTGTGTGTGTCTTCTCGTGTACGGTACCTGGCGAGGACTCCCAGCATGACCCTCTGGATGATCATAACCGTCCTGGTCAGATCCCGCTCCCTGGCCTGCTCCAGGAGGGCGTCGTGCACGTCCTGGATGCAGGTCATCAGAGGCCATGGGGTTAAAGGTCAAAAAATTATACGGGGTTGTCACAAAATCGTTTTAGTCGAGATGAGGTCAGTGGAAAGCGATCGTTGTGTCTGCGTTAGAAATGCTCAGGTGGAGTCATCGGGGCCATGCGATGGTAAGATTTACATAAAACAAGTTTGTAAAACTGGTGGTAAACAGCCATATAGAATTATGTAGCATCTTATCTTATCTGAGTACGACCATAAAAAAAGAGATTCAATTGGACCAACAGTCATTTATTTTAAGATCTGACAGGATGCGTCCTGTCAAATGAGTCAAACATCTCAACGTCAGTAAAGTCAGAAGTCAGTTCTGGAGCGAAAGAGGAGGGATGGATGGAGGGAGGGAGGGATGGAGGGAGAGATGGAGGAGGTGTGTGTGGCCACTGCTGTACCTTGAGGAAGATCTTGCTCTTGCCTACTTTCCACTGATCCTTCCCACGGATCTGAGTCTTGCAGATGGCTTCACAGCAGGCCTCGGCCGGCTGCTGCTGGGACAAAACCATGTGTGTGATACAAAACCATGTGTGGTTACCTGTCTGTCTGTCTGTCTGTCTGTCTGTCTGCTTGCCTGTCTGTGCGCATGTTCATCTGCACGCATGTCAATTATTCCTTATCTGAATTATTTTACAACGTGCTTCATCATCAACACTCAAGAGTCAACATTCCTTTATTGCCGTACGTAAGTACAATGGAATGCTATGCTCACTCCCCATTCACTCCTGCAGTATTCTTCTAAACGTAAAACTAAAACAATTCGAAACAATCTGTGGAGATAAGATACTGTACTTATGAGATACCTCATAAGTACAGTAAAAAGTGACACGTAAGAGTAGCAATACTACGGCGGGTACAGGACAGTCATATTTTTCCTATTATATCATAAACAATAGTAAATAGTAGCAGCAGCATGAAACGATCAAATATAATCATAAGTGACCAGTGCAGTACAGTACAGTGAGGTAAGCAAACTTCAGAATCGCAACGCTGAGGCAGTCCCCATCATCTGGACTTCAACCACTGCACCTTAAAGAAGGTAATGCCAAACTATTATCAACATAATCTCCAAGAAATGGAAGGACTCTTGACCACTGCGACACCACCACCTCTGGCACGCCTACCGTGCTATCACATTAATTCCATTGATATGATTCCAGGATGACAATCATAATATAAATGGTAAATGGATTGCATTTCTATTTCTATAATAAGTCATCGCTTTCATCTCCCTGCTCACCGTTTTGGGGTCACACATGGCGGTGTTGAGCAGCACCCGGTAGCGGAACAGGAAGTGGGTGAAGGTGTGGCGGATGGGGTACCCCAACTTCCTGATGCGCACGGTGTCCATCATGCCGGAGTAACGCAGCTGCACCATGCACAGCTCCCTGTCGAATTTCTGGGAGGAGGTGGAGGAGGAGGAGGAGGAGGAGGAGGAGAGAGGAGGAGAGAGGAGGAGACCAGTCAGTCACTCACCGGTCAACCCAGTCAGTGCCCCTCGCAGTGAGTGGTGGGTCGTCAAGAGGGAAATAATGTCGAAAAAGGCAAATAATTCTCGCCATGTTTAATTTAAAAGTGATGAATTGATGTGAGGTTTTGTGTAAATGTGTCATATTACTTGCTCAACTTGTTCAACTGTTCAAAGTGAAGATCTCAAGCAACTTATGTAATGATTTCCGTTATTCAGGAACCCCAATTCGTCTGACTTTCCCCGACATCATGTGAACGCATCGCAATAATAACTATGTGTGTGTGTGTTTGTGTGTATGTGTGTGTGTCCATAGCTCTCTCTCTCTCGGTCACCTCAGAGTTCTTGCTGTTGTTGGGCTTGAAGCAGCGTATGAAGAAGGGCTGGCAGGCGGCCAGGGTCTTCATCAGAGCGTCCAGGGACTGACGGAACTGAGCGCTCAGCGTGGGCATCAGCTTGCGGCCGTCCCCCACGGCCTGGTGGGTGGGGGTGGTGGGTGGAGGAGGAGGAGGAGGAGGAGAGAGGGGTTACTGGTGGTGGTTTGACTGGTTTGAACTGGTAATGATGGCGACTCAACAACGTGGCGGTGTTTTCGTTGCCGTAATGCATTTGTAGTTGCTGCTAGATCATGTTATGAGCCATTTTAATACCAGTGATGTTTTAAAAAAAGTGAGGTTTGCCTACCCGCAAGGAGGTCTTGGGCGTTATGTTAACCCTGCTGTTTGCATGCTTCTTGACGCCATTGACCGAGAGCTCGGTGTGAAATATGGTCCGAAGCACCTTATGCTTGGACGTGTTGATCATCTTGAGGATGTCAGAGCTGATGGCGTCTCTGTTCTTCTCCAAGAATCCTAAAACAGACAAAAGAACATTCCTGAACATCACAGACAGGATCCCTTCAGGCTGGGAGTATGTCTGGTCGGGTTGGGTCAGGTCGGGTTGGGTACCGTGAGGGTCGTAGTAGACGACGCCGGCAAAGTGTTGGATGCCAAATTTGCAGTCGTGTTCGGTCTTGGAGGCCACGTAGCCGGTGCTGGCCTTGTGCAGGGTGTTCATCTTCTGGAGCATGGTGCTGTCCGTGCCCTGTGAGGAGGACCACCACAACACCATGAGGACGTCTCAGTCACCGCTGGTCGATAAGTCAGACAGGTCCAGCAAGAGAGATGATACATCAAATCTGCCCCTCCATTCACCCATTCATTTAGCTTCTGTCCCTCCATCCATCCACCCGTCTGCCCATTCATCCAGTCACCCATCCATCCAGAAATGTTCCATCCATCCATCCATCCATTCTTCTTCTTCTTCCATCCACCCCATCTGCCACCTCATCCACCAATCATCTGTCTGACCATATGTCCTACCATCCATCCATTCATATTTCAATCACCTTCCATCCATCCATCCACCAACACATCCATCCAGCCATCATCCAGCAATTCCTCCATCCATCAATTCATCCATTCATCCACCATTCCTTTAGTCCATCCCTATCGACTAATCTTGGTTCCAGGTTCCAGGGCCATATACCCCTCTATGAGGTTCCGGCCGGGGGGCCCCTGCCCTACCTTACCTTGGGGAAGTGGCTCTCCTCGTCGATCAGGGCCAGCAGGTTGCAGGGCTTCCCCACCAGCAGCTCGAGGGTCGGCTTGTTGTCCTCGAAGCTGATGCCGCTCCATGCCACGCCCTGCCGGATGTACTCCTGCTGCTCCAGGTCAAAGATGTTCCACACGAAGAACTGCTGCAGCTCCTCGTTGGCCAGGTTGATGCACAGCTGCTCGAAGCTGGCAAACCCACGTTAAAACCACAACTAGTTATATTAAAGGAGACATATTATGCCACCAGGCATTTGCGTGATTAGCCATTCCCAGCAGTTTCAAAAACCGCTGGGAATGGCCCTACTTGACAGCACAAGTGGGAGTGTCCACCTAGAAGTATACTGGATAGATCAGCCTACCAGCCTAGTCAGTGGACTGTAGCAACTGGTAGGCTGATCTATCCACCATACTTCTAGGTGGACACTCCCACTTGTGATGTCAAAAACCGGTGTCAGTGAAAATTAAAGGGTAAGTAAACCCGAATCATAGTTTTGTGTAATTTTTCACAGGAATGTATAAAGTTGGGAGAAATTGTATCCCCCAACAAATTATCTGTAAAATTTCTGAAATGTTCTAATTTCGACAGAAAAGCACTTTTCCAGAGTGGGAGTTTTCTATTGGCTGAGCACCTCCACTCACACCAGCTGCTTTCATCTCAAACCTTTACAACTGTCATGGCTGCTCTGAACACATTTCGTTTTTAACTCGTAGGCGAGTTAAGGTCTCCTGCTTGAACAGGGGTTTACTTTATAGCCTTTAAAGGAAAAAAGAACAGTATGATGTGACGGTTATCGTCAGGAAGCTTTCCTTACCTGTTGGTCTGGAAGTTCTCGAAGCCGAATATGTCCAGCAGGCCGATGGAACGCCGGAAACCGGCGTCGGGTTTCATCGTCTGGCCAATGGTGCTGTTGATCTTCTTCACGATCCAGAGGAACATCTTGTTGTAGATCGCCTGAGACAGTCCACCCAAACCACGCCCCAACTGTCAGTCTGCGCACAGGACTGCAAATCTCAACTAAATCTGTACCGCCAGCGATATATTGGCTCGGGGGTGCGTTTGCTCTACCTTGACGAAGGCGTCCCTGCAGTCGGCCGCCTGTTCATCGTTGAGGGGCTTGATCACGCTCTCTCTGTTGGTCAGGAAGGATCGTTGCGTCAAGCTCCCGGCCAGCCTCTCCGCTTCCACCTGCAAGGTAGTAAAACAAACGCAATGAGGAGTATACAAATATATATGCCATGTGGTTATTTTATAGAGACTATTTATTGAACTACCAGATAACATGCTAATAAGGCTTACCTCCAGCAGAGAGGAGGCCATGTTGAATTGAACTGAGGGACAGACGTTACTGGCGTCCATGTTGTTCTGGGACGTCGCTGCAGAGGTACACATTTAAACGTTTAATAAAAGGCTTTTAAAGGTTTGTTGTGGTGTTGTTTTCTTCCCCCAGTACAACTAATGCTTCGTAATACACTGAGCACATTTTGTAAATTAGGAAACTAAATTATGAAATAATTTTAAATAAAATGTAAATGTATAAATGTCAATTATGAAATCATTTTAGATATACATTTTATTTACTTCCTGATGAGAATATTGAGTCACTCTATTGATCCAGTCTAAAAATGTATTAATTAATTTTACAAATTATAATGATCCAGCCGGGAAGGGGAAGGCCTTACCTTCAAAAGTGACGTTTCCCAGATGCAATATGGCCGCCAGCAGCTTGTACACCTCCCAGCACTGGCTCTCCCTGAAGGTGAGCACCTTGAAGGCTGAGAGGATGCGGGCAAAGTCTTTGGCGTCGTCCCGGCCGTCGCACGCGACGCAGCCGCCCTGGAGAACAGTCAAGGTTTATCGGTCTTCAGAGTTTTAACCGTTTTAGTTTAAGTTTACGTTTATTCATTTATAGAGCACATTTTAAAACAACCACAGTTGACCAATAATAAAATAGCATTTTATTTCGCCTGATATAAAATGAACTGAAATTTTACTGAAATTCTATACATTTTAGTATTTTCATTATGCATCATATTTACAGTATTTTTCGGTTTGTGAAGAGATTCTGTTGTACTTCAAACTGTGATGTTTTCAACACCAGAGTTAGTTAGCTGTTCAATACTTACCGGACAATTCCAGAAAGTATTCACACCTATCTTTGCCCTCACAGCCATAACACAAACAAACAAACAAACAAACAAACAAACAAACAAACGAACAAACAAACAAACAAACAAACAAACAAACAAAGGGGGAGGAGCTGTACCTGGGTGAGGACCTTGTACGCCTTAGCGTCGGTCAGACACAGGGACTTCTTCTGCTCGGCGCTCAGGCCGGTTAGCATGCAGTAGAAGATGTGGTAGTTCCTCTCCCCCGCCGCCTGGGAGCATTAGCATTAGCGTTAGCATTTAGCCAACACGCTAAAACGCAGGCAGCGGCTAGGCAAGCCATAGGTGTGCTTAATTAAAAAATATATATTTTAACGGATCGAACTGGTGCACAGCATGCTCTCCACATTTGCTGTGCACTATTGATATTCATCCATTAGCGTCCGCTTATCCGGGTTCGGGTCGCGGTGGCATTGATATTCATGATTGATTGCTTAATATATTATTATATATGATATACTGTATTGTGCACTTATTGAGGATGTGTGATGTAGACGTTGTGCTGCTCACCTGGTGGCAGACGCGAGACTTCTCCAGCAGGTACTGCTCGACGCGCGCGCCCTCGATGGAGCCGTCCTGGCTGAAGAAGATCTCCAGGTACTTCCCGAAGCGGCTGGAGTTGTCGTTGCGGATGGTCTTGGCGTTCCCGAAGGCTTGCGTGAGGGAAGCAGGTGAGAACGCAGGTGAGGACGCAGGTGAGGAAGCAGGTGAGGACGCAGGTGAGGAAGCAGGTGAGGAAAGCAGGTGAGGAAAGCAGGTGAGGACGCAGGTGAGGAAAGCAGGTGAGGACGCAGGTGAGGAAGCAGGTGGGGACGCAGGTGAGGGAGCAGGTGAGGACGCAGGTGAGGAAGCAGGTGAGGACGCAGGTGAGGACGCAGGTGAGGAAGCAGGTGAGGAAAGCAGGTGAGGACGCAGGTGAGGAAAGCAGGTGAGGAAGCAGGTGAGGGAGCAGGTGAGGACGCAGGTGAGGACGCAGGTGAGGAAGCAGGTGAGGAAGCAGGTGAGGACGCAGGTGAGGAAGCAGGTGAGGAAGCAGGTGAGGACGCAGGTGAGGGAGCAGGTGAGGAAGCAGGTGAGGACGCAGGTGAGGAAGCAGGTGAGGACGCAGGTGAGGGTGGTACTGGCAGTGTTGTGGTTACCCTCGAGGATGGGGTTGGACTCCAGGATCTGCTGCTCGATGCTGGACTGCTGCCCACTGATTGCTGCCAGGAACTGTAGGATCAGCTTGGTGCTCTCCGTCTTCCCCGCCCCAGACTCCCCGCTGAGAGTATTAGTTTGTAGTTAGTATTGTAAGTTACCCTTACTTACCCGTATATACAGTATATTGAGTTTTTTTACACAACAAAACCACAATTCTGCTGCTGTTGATCATATTGCACATTTCACAAACTGTTATTTATATATGTATTTGACGGCAATATTGTTTCAGTTTACACATTTCTTTCTATTGTAGAATATCTGTAATTGTGCAGACATTTGTTTTTGTTTTTGCTTTGGCAATGTAAACCTATGTTTCCCATGCCAATAAAGTTCTTTGAATTTAATTTGATTGAATTTGATTGACAGAGAGAGAGAGAGAGAAAGAGAGACAGAGAGAGACAGAGAGAGAGACAGAGAGAGAGAGAGAGAGAGAGAGAGAGAGAGAGAGAGAGAGAGAGAGAGAGAGAGAGAGAGAGACAGAGGGAGAGAGACAGAGGGAGACGGAGAGAGGGTTGGGGTAGAGAGAGGGGGACAGTGGGAGAGAGAGCCACAGAGAGAGAGATAGTGAGAGAGAGAGAGAATGTGTGGAAAGGGGAAAGAGATTATGTGCATGCGTGAGTGTGATTGAGACACACAGATTGAGATATTGAGAGACAAGATAGTGAGAGAGAGGGAGAGAGAGAGAGAGAGAGAGAGAGAGACAAGACAGTAAGACAGTGATTCATCAGTCAATGAGTAACTCAGGGGTTGGACCAGCCAGGAACAATGAAAAGAAAACAGGAATAGAGTTTACCCCCGAACAACAACATCAGCCTCATTGAAGGTGTGACACATACTGTGTGAGTGTATGCGTGAGTGCATGTGTGCATGCATGCCATGCGTGCTTGTGTGTGCGTGTGTGTGTGTGTGTGTGTGTACTCTGAACCGTCCCTGGAAGGAGGGATCCCCCACTCTGAGTTCCTTCTCCAGATTTCTTCCTGGTTAATTAAGGGAGTCGTTTCTATGGCTAGGACTAGGGGGGGGGGGGGTTGTCATAATCACATGGCCCATAATCATATGGCCTGTAAAGCCCTTTGAGACTGTAACCGTGACTACGGGCTATACAAATACAATTGACTTGACTTGACTTGACGTGACCTGTGTGTCAGCCATCCCCTGACCTGATAATGCAGCACTGGTCGATGTTGGAGCGCGTCAGGTTGAAGTAGCAGCTGTCTGCGATGGCGAAGACGTGGGGCGGCAGCTCGCCCAGCTTGCGGCCGTGGTACCGCTTCACCTGCAGGGGGGGGGGGGGGGGGGGGCGTCGAACCCACACGCACATTGGTCATTGACGTTTGTGTACAGCCATCAAACCAAGCCACCCCAGCTATACCCTGACCCCGTCCCAAAGGTCTGCCTATCAGAGACCCATATTCGACTTTTATCAAACCTTTATTTAACCAGGAAGTCCCTTGACTTCCTGGTTAAATAAACTCGCTCACCACAGTGAACATAAAAGCATAAATCTGTTTTTAGTGCCCTGCTAAGCACTTTTGTAGAACTTTATAAAGGCATATAAACATTATTATTATAAGGTTTATATAAAGGCTGCTCACCTGATCGTTGCTGTAGAGGGGAAGCTCTTTGTACGGATTCACCGCCACCAGGACTGAGCCCGTGTAGGTCTGGTTTATGGGGACACACAGAGACAGGTGCATTGGTATATGAGGACAATAACATGCGGTGTCCCCTGTCATCTCCATCTATATATGAATAAATGTTGTCACCATAACACTGTGTAGCTGTCAGAGATAGATATGATTGTGTTGTAGATGCTTTTATCCAAACGTGACTTATTTTTTATAGCTTATCAACACCATGAATGAGCAGGTAGAGGGGTTGGTGCCTGCGGGTATGCGGTCTGCGGACATTGGGATGTGTGTGTGTGTGTGTGTGTGTGTGTGTGTGTGTGTGTGTGTGTGTGTGTGTGTGTGTGTGCTGGACCTACGTATATGAGACCGTGCTTGTGGCGCACCAGGAGGTTCCTGAGCAGGCCGGCCTCGGTCAGGTCCCCCAACATGATCATGTCGTCCACGCCCTCCACCGACGTGTGGTGCATGGGCCTGCAGGCCGCCGAGGAGGAGGAAGAGGAGGAGACCTGGTCGGCCGGCAGCACCCGCTCCTGGAGGGAGGGACCAGAATGCTGAGCTCACGCTTCGCTAACGATGCGCACACACTTAATAACGCTTAACTAACGCTTAACTAACACTTAACTAACGCTTAACTAATGCTTAATTAACACTTAACTAACCCACCACTCAACCTAGAGTGGTAGCCTACAGGTAAGACAGTGTGTACTGGAATTATATATATTATGTGTATATTTACTCAAATTATATACACCAAATATGAAATAGAACTGTCAAAGCTATATATTTGTTGTTGTTGTTGTTGTTGTTGTTGAGAGAAATAGTTTCAGTATTTAAAGATTTATTTTTGCCATTTTGGGATCTCAAAGAACCTTTTTCAAACCACAAATACACAGACAGATACTGGTGCACACACACACACACACACACACACACACATACATACCCTCAGCCTGGGATTGGGTGTGTCTGTGTGTGTGTGCATGTCTGTGTGTGTGTGTGTGTGTGTGTGTGTGTGTGTGTGTGTGTGCGTCGGTACCTTGCCCTCATCGTCCACCAGCAGACACCGGCTGGGGTCCACATGTTTCACCCGGGCACCGATGGGCACCCCGATGTCAGAGGGCAGCCACAACCACTCGCCCTGCACACGGCCACACGAGACACGAGACACGAGACACGACGTTTTGTATTGACCTGCATTCTGACCACATTCTTATTTTCTGTCTTATTCTTAATTGTATTATATTTTTTCTCATTTCCACTTTTATGTCCCACTCTTGGAGTTGATTTGATGTGCTACATCATAGTACATATTTCAGTAAGTAAGTAAGTAAGTCAGTAAAGTTTATTTATATAGCACCTTCCACGGACATCAGTCACAAAGTGCTTCAGATAAAACAAATAAATCAGTTAAAAAGCAAAAATGAATAAGAACAAGGAACACCAGATTAAATATACAGGTGGTGGGGGGGGGGGGGGGGGGGGCAGACTTATCATCTCAATAAAGCCTGAGGAGTTTCTTTTCCCAGCAGCGGTGGTGGTAAAACCATAACCCAGCATGGAAATGTTGAGCAACGTCGACAACACCTGTTTCACTGACACACAAGCGGTCAGGTTCACGTTCACCTGGTTTTAGAGAGACGCTCAGGGGCCTCACCTTTCTCAGCATTTCTTCTTATTTCATAAAAGGCAGAAGTTCCAGGGACATTTAGAAGTTTGTCTGTAGGAGATGTACAGCGAATTAATTAATCCCAAAACGTATCGACACACACACACACACACACACACACACACACACACACACACACACACATATATAGGCTACAATATTCATCAATACGCAGTTCTTGTAGTTTGTGCACACATCATGCCAACCGCTCAAAAGCAACCAGGGGAAGAATAAAATACTAAAACAGTTTTCTTCCAAACGACCAAAGAATAAACGACCAAAGGTCCATAAGGTCCCATACGTTGACTGTAACGGCAAACACATCCTCACCACCGTCCATCCGCCACGCAACGATAGAAGGAGAAAAGGGCTTTACCTGAGAATCCGGCGTGACCCCGCTGAGTGACCCCCACTGAGCCTCTCGCTGCGCTGTGGTGGTCCTGGCTCTGTGGTGGTCCTGTTGCTGTAGGCGGAGGTCCTGGTTCTGTGGCGGCGCTCCTGGTGCTGTGGCGGCGGTCCCGGCGCTGTACGTGGCGGCTGCTTAGCAGTGCGTCTCCCAGGAGAGTGAAGGGAGGGCAGAGGTACCGTCGAGAGCAGATAGCAGCGCAGCCCACCGATTCTGGGCATTTATGACTGTTTGACTTTGAACCTCCTTTGAGCTGCACACGCAGAAGTGACGGAGGCCAGGGGTTACACACACACACACACACACACACACACACACACACACACACACACACACACACACACACACAAACAGCCATCCCCTTCCGTCCTTTACAGTAACCCAGGTCAGGTGGGACAGTGTCTCTCACGTGGGCGGCATCTAGGTCCTCTGTGTGTAACATCCCCCTCCCCATATCCCCCCCCCCCACCACACACACACACACGCACACACACACACACACACATACACACAACTCTGGTTTCACTGCAACAGGTAGTCTAGATGCAGGACTTAAGATTTGGTAAGGCTTAAGTCAACTTTAAAACGTCTTGGAAATGAACATTCATTTCGTTCATGGTCTTTTATTTTTTTAAGATTCATCTAAATATTTATCGAATATTAGTATTTTTTGTTAGGTAAAATAATTCACTCTATTTACTTCTTACTTCAACTTCATATTCACACCTGCTACAGAAAATGTGGAGATTTTTTGGGTGAAAATCGTCGGACTAGATCAGACAGTTCACCATTTAAAAAAAATAATGTATATTTTTGTTTCCAAATTATATTTTTTAATCATGAGTGAAACTAATGGAAACATGGGTGTAGCTCAGAGAACACAAACACCTCACAGACGGTGGACCTTGGCTTGACTGAAACCTTGGCGACGCTCGTTTATAAACCGACGCGGTTATAAAACCATAAATAAAATCTGCAAATAAAAAGTGTTTTAATTAAGGGACATGCGCCGTCCTGTCTTCCGTGGAGCAAATTCCAACCTGTGCCACGTGACACTCAGCAGGAGAGATAAGGATGAGTTCAGGATCTCAGGTCTCTAGGATCAGGCCTTCAGGGGCCCCCAGTGAGAATGCATGACATGCAGACGAAACGTGTCAAACTCCCCTGATAAATGAACTGTATAACAATTAACAAATAACAATTAACACATTTTAATTGTCTATCAAATATATTTTAATTGACAACTAAATAGTTAATTCATTAATTAAAACAGTTAATTCATTAATTATTATTTTGTGGATTTTGTGTATTTATAATTTTGTGTAAAAATATTTTTAAAAGATTTTGCGTAAAACCTGTGTTTCTTACGAGTAATTAATTAATTTCGAGTAAGAAACAGGTTTTACCCAAAATATATTTTTTATATTTTTACACAAAATAATAATTATTGCTATTAATTTTAGGGATGCTGAGACAAAATGTGGTTAAATGAGGTTTCCTTGGAGTATCATACTTAAGAGAACATTATTTTCTTCATGTTTGTTTCAGTATTTATTATGTAAGAGGGTGACAGGGGCCCTCCAGTATATTTAGTTTGATTCTTTTGATACTGTTCAGTCTATAAACCAATGTATTACTGTAGTTGTGTCACTAATTACTTAGAAGAAAAGAAGTCCAAATAAAAACAAACTTTTAATTTCAGGCTTTTAGAGGCCCCCCCCCCCCCCCCCTCCTCCTCCACTTTGGGCCCCTGGGTAGTCAGTCTCACTTCCCCCCCCCCCAGTCTGACGCCCCTGACAGGAACCTGGGGGGACCCCTGACCTGGGTGAACAATTAATTTGATTAAACTTTGTATTTAGTTTATTTAGTTAGTTTTTATATCATCATGCTGTGTTTATGACCATCATAAGCTGGCCCAGCAATCACAATGTTTTCCAACTCATTACTGTAAAGGCGTTGAGTTTCCTCCCTGCGTGTGGACGTGGAGGCGCGTTGGTTTACTGTTAGTTTACACAGCGGGGAGCCTCGTCCAGATCAGCAGATAATCCTCATCTCCTGCTCCAGGCCGGATGACGTCAGGGCCGGATGACGTCACGCAGGCCGGGCGGCACCATCTCAGACAGGAGGTATAAGAGCGGTTGTCTGGCAACAGGAAGGTCGCCGGTTCGATCCCCGGGCTCCGCCTCCTAGTTAAGTGTCGAGGTGTCCCTGAGCAAGACACCACCTAACCCTAACTGATCATCTTTTAAAGAGTAGATCAAATTGTTTCGACGTGTATCTTGCTCATTACCAACAGTGAAGGAGGTACCACTCTAGATGGTTCTAAAACTCTAGATGACACTAAAACCCAGGAGACAGACAGACAGGGCCGGCCACCTACACACCCACGACTGATGCCATGGGTGTTGTTCCATTCCGTAAACAGCCCCACCTTAATGACAATCAAGAATGCATTAGTAATCACAGATTACTCATCTTAAATAGACCATCCCCAAGAGGCAGATGAAGTCATTCCCAATTTTACAACTGATAAAACATTAACGTGACCACTAATATAATGTAATATAGTTGACAATCCCAGTAAAAGATTGTCTGTTGTAAAAATTATTAAATAAATAAGGTACACAGATCAGTAATGTGACAGAATTCGTCTCCAGAGGACAACTGGTTATTTATTGATGTATTTGTTAACAGACAAGCCACAAACATTGAGGCGCGTGAAATGATTCCCGTAATGCATTAGTTTTGCATAACTCAAGAGAAACTATTTCACACATTTGGAAAACCAGAAACAAAGTCACTGAAAATGAACTAAATCAATCTGATGAACATATCTTTGCAGCTTTGAAGCTCTATAAATAAACAGTGTATGTACACATTTCTCTTTCAGCCTTAAAAAATAAAATACTGCACTTAAAAATATTGGGGAAAAAGCCACGATAGTCATCTTTACCCCAGTTTTGAAAACAAAACTAAAAAGTTCATGTCTTAAGCAGTAAGAAGTACACATCTTGAGCAGAAATTAAACAAGCACATCTGTTAAATATCTAAAAGCAAAGAAAAATAAAAAAAGCAAGAAAAATAAAAGGCACTTAAGAAAAACGCCATTAATCATAAAACCACCAAACCAAAAAATCCGGAATAAGTCGAAGTATTGTGCGGTGGGAGCGGCTTACTTAAAAGCACATCACTTAAAAGACCACTTAAAATGAACGCGTGCGGTGCCACAGAGGTGCGTGTCGTCAGTAGTTAGAGGACTTTTATTTGGTGGTCTGTGGCTCTCTCTAGGGCCCTTCGGTGGTTCTCTAGGCTAGGGCCCCTGGTTGGCTCTCTAGGGCCCCTGGTTCTGGGGCCTCTTGAGAACCGCGCCGTACTTGAGAGCCGCCTCCTCCATGCGGAGCTGCACCTCCACCAGGGAGAACACCGAGATCACCTGTAGGGACAGAGAGACCGCTTAGGTCTGATTGGTTGGACATGCTCGTTGCCATTAAGTGCAGGTTGAAACAGGAATACCTCTCTACCTCTCTACCCCCCCCCCCCCCCCCTCCCCCCCTCCCTGCTCCTCACCTGTCGTACGGCTGGTTTCCGTGGTTCCTCGGGCGCCCACACGAGGGTGATTTCTCCCTTCTTCCCCACGCGGTGGTACTGGAAGGACTCCAGACCCACCATGGACTGAGGGGGACACACACACACACACACACACACACACACACACACACACACACACACACACACACACACACACACACACACACACACACACACACACACACACACACACACACACACACACACACACACACACACACACACACACACACACACACACACACACACACACACACACGTATTGTAATTTCAGGACAGACAGACAGACAGATAAAGATAGAATAGCCTGAGGATTTCATTTTATCCAAGGGGTGTTGCATGGTTTTGCCTGCAGGTGGAGTGCGGACGGACGTCTTCATAACAATACAGCAAGGGGGAGGAGCTAGGAGGAGGCGCTAGGAAGAGGAGTGGCTAGGAGAAGGCGCTAGGGGGAGGAGCAGCTAGGAAGAGCAGGGAGGAGGAGGAGAAGGAGCAGCTAGGAGAAGGAAGAGGTGCTAGGAGGATCAGCTCGGAGGCACAGCTAAGGGGGAGGAGCTAGGAGGAGCTGCTAGGAGGAGGTGGTCCCCAGCAGCGGTACAGCAGCTCACCTTGCAGTAGATGCGCTTCTGCACACCGTAGCGCAGGACGAGCACGTCGAAGGACTCGTCCAGCACGCCCATCACCATGGCCTCAGAGTCCAGGGGGCCGCACTCCTGTGTGAGAGAGACACACACACATCAAACAGACACGCATCGACGTGTGTGTGTGTGTGTGTGTGCGTGTGTGTGCGTGTGATGTTGATGCGAGCGTGTGTGTCGAGGGGGGAAGGGGGCGCGGCACCTTGACGAAGACCCCGAAGAAGAGCTCGCTGCTCAGCTCCTGGACTCTCTTGGACGCCGTCTTGCGGTCGTTGCAGTGAGACGCCTGCTTCTGCACCTCGTCCTGGTCCAGACTCAGGTGGGGCCCACAGCCTGGACACACGCACGCGCGCACAGAACGCACACACAGATCAACTAAAGACACACCGAGCCGTCCATCACAGACAGACAGAGAGTGTGTGTGTCTCTGTGTGTGTGTGTGTGTGTGTGTGTGTGTGTGTGTGTGTGTGTGTGTGTATCTGTCTGCAGGCATGTGTGTGTGTGTATCTGTCTGCAGGCGTGTCTGTCTGTCTGCATGTGTGCATGGCTGTGCGTGTCTCTGTGTTACCCAGCGAGGCGGCCAGCAGGCGGTGCACCAGCACGTCGGCGTAGCGGCGGATGGGGGAGGTGAAGTGGGTGTAGAGCGGCACGTTGAGGGCGTAGTGACGGAACTGCAGCTCCTCCCGCAGCGCCCCGCTGCAGAAGTACAGCGCCATCTGCAGGGGGGCGGGTGGAGACACACGACACGAGACCAACGCAGCTACTAACCGGCACGGTGTAAAGGAGAAACATTATTATACCACCGGGTGGGAGCGTGGTTGACCTCTGACCTGCATGGGCTTGGAGCACATCTTGGTGAGCACCTCCTTCCGGGCGCTGGCGTACTCGTCGTCCCCCAGGGTGCTGTGGAGGCTGGCCTGGAGGGACGGGGTGGGGGGCGAGGGGTGGAGGGGAGAGAGTTTTCACTTTCTCCTTGCAAATTACCCCCCAAGAGCTTTATTTGTAAATATTAAACCTACATCTTAAAAGATATTATGCATATACACCCTTGTATCATCAAAGACACCGGACATTAAAAATCATGACGCAAGCACAGATTACTTAAATTATCTCTGCAACATCTTCGATTAAATGAACATGTGTCCACAACAACGCCCTTTAAAACATCATTTTAATAAATAAAAGGTACAATAACAAAGTAAAAACCAGGTTCAAAGCTAGCCCCACTTAAAATAATGGGTTGACTAAACTACGATATGCTAAGCTACGCTAAGCTAAGCTAAGCGACACTACACTAAGATACGCTACACTAAGCAATGCTAAGATAAGATAAGATAAACTAAGCTAAGCCAAGTTAAGCTAAGCTACACTAAATTAAGCTAAGCTACGTTAAACTAAACTACGCTAACATGAACCGAGCCAAGCCAAGCTAGCTAGCTGGCGTACTGACGTGCAGCGCGCCGGCGGAGGAGAAGTCGACGGCGAGGCCCATCTGGTCGCAGAACTCCTGCAGCTCGTCCACCATCTTGGTCTGCGGCGGCGGGTGGCGACGCAGCAGCGACCCCTCTGGGAAGGAACGGAAGATCTGGTGGGCCACCGCCATGTTGGCCAGCAGCATGAACTCCTCCACCAGCCTGGGGGGGGGGAGAAGAGAGGGAGGTGGAGGAGGGGACGGGTGGAGGGGTGGAGAGGTGGAGGGTACGGGTGGATGATGGAGAGAGAATGGGAGGACGTTAATCTTGTGCCGAAGGAAAGAGTTTCACACCGGTTTCCTTCTCACGGGTTGTGGAAAAGCAACAGCCGCTGTTTTTCAGGAACAGTCTTTTCTTTAAATTGTACCTTTTTATTGCGCATTTAAAAAAAATATATAAATATGTCATTGCTCTCTGTTTAACGTTCAATGTGAGCCACCAATTGCACAAAAGAACATTCCTTGTTCAACAAAGCTGTTTCTGATTCTGTTTCTGGATTCAGTGGGAACTTAATCGGTTTGTTTTTCCGCCCAAAACGCAGGGATGTGATTGGTGGAGGGCCAGGGAGGCGGTGACTCACTTGTTGCTGTCCCGGTACTGGTAGACGTAGCAGCCCTGCGGCATCATGGTCTCCTTGTCCAGCATGAAGGATAGCTTCAACTGGAAACACAGATTATTCATATTAGAACAGCATGAGATTATTCAGATTAGAACAACATGACATTATTCAGATAACCAACCCCAACCATCCACCCACCCACGCCCACCCCAACCAACCACCCACCTGGTCCAGCCGCAGGGCGCCCCCCTGGAAGCGTTGGGCGCGGAGCTGCTTGGCGATGGCGTGCAGATGCAGCACGGCCTGGTGGATGTGGTCCAGCGGGTGGTGGGGGTCCGCGGGCGGCAGCTCCTCCGCCGAGAACAGCTTGTCGGGGGCCTCGATCATGCTCTGGGCGTGGTCGTAGCTCAGCTTCACGCAGGAGCGGATCACCGAGCGGCCGAACCACTCACTGAGGATCTGGGGGGAGGGTTTCAAGTTTGTCACGTGACTGTCATTTTTGGCATAATCCATTTGCTCGACGCTCGGCTAGTGCGGTCTGCGGTTATAGGGTGGAGGGAGGGGGGGGGCGGTCACCTTGCCCTGCGGGGACAGGGTCCAGATGACGGAGAACGTGAGGCGGTCGGTGAGCGGGTTCAGACTGCACAGCTCCTCGCACAGCAGCCGGGGCAGCATGGGGATCACCTGCACAACACAACACACGCAAACGGTGATACAGGAGGTCAGAGGTCAGGGAGGAAGCGGGTCGCTCAGGTCATCTCTGCACCGGCTGAACTAATGCGGTGGTGGCCGCCGCCATTTTGTCCCCAGTTGGTGGCAGCCACAATGTACTTTTGGTCATGCTAGATTTTAAAATTGTACAGTATGAATAGTGCAGATTTAAGGTAAATGAACAGTACTGTGACATGAATGGTACAGATGTAGGGTGCGGTATTATGCAGGATACGGCATTATGAGCGGTGCGGGTGGACGTGTACGCCACCTACCTTCTGAACCATGTACACGCTGGTGGCTCGGCGGCCGGCGACGGCGTCCAGCGCGTTCCCCTCGTCCACGAAGTAACTGACGTCGGCGATGTGCACGCCCACCTCGAAGTTACCTGCGGTTGCATGGTTAGTGGTGACACGAAACCAACCGTTAAACTCAACACACAATTCACACGGAGATGCAGAGTAACGGCCACGTAACGGCCAAGTAAGGGCCAACGAACGGCCAACGAACGGCTAAGTAAGGGCTCAGTAAGGGCTAACCCAGTAACTATGTAACCCAGCAGCCTACCGTCGGGCAGCTGCTTGCAGGACAGGGCGTCGTCCAGGTCTCTGGCGGTGGCCGGGTCGATGGTGAAGATGCACTCCTCCCTGCAGAGCAGCAAAACACCGGGGACACAGAGGGAAACACGCAGAGGGAACAACATTTGATCATTTTAGGGGCATATCTTCTCATCGTCATTCATTTGGGTATCAAGATAAAGCTTAATTTCACAAAGACACATGAAATGAAGCCCCCGGTCTCACCGGAGGTCCCTCCTGCGGCTCAGCTCCTGCGGGGGGATGCTCCAGGGCAGGCTCTGGGGCAGGCAGGCCAGCACCTGGTCCGGGAACTCAGAGAAGTCCACGTCGTACTCGATGAGGATGCCCTCCGTCTCCGGCTCGATCTCCCCGGCCTGGCCCAGACTCTTGGCCAGACAGCTGGAGGGACACAGAGAGAGAGAGAGAGAGTTAGTGTGTGTGTGTGTGTGTGTGTGTGTGTGTGTGTGTGTGTGTGTGTGTGTGTGTGAGAGAGAGAGAGAGAGAGAGAGAGAGAGAGAGAGAGATCGGGAAGGAGAGAGAGACCGCGAGAGAGAGAGGGACAGAAAGACAGAGAGAGAGAGAGAGCCAGAGAGAGAGAGAGCCAGAAACTCCCACCTCCATACACTTCCCAAGACCAACCGCTCAACTACCGTACTCCCACCACCACCCACCCACCCTTCGGCGAAGCTGCTGTCCTCGGCCCAGCTGGTGATGCGGCAGATGAAGAGGGTGCTGGCGTAGTCGGCGGGGCGTGAGGCGAAGTCCGCCGGGCAGTCGGCCAGCGGCACGTTGATGCGGGGCACCCGGTGGTCCACGGGGGAGAACTTGGCGAAGGGCATGTCCGGCAGGAACTTGAGGAAGCCCGTCACGGCCCGCGAGTGCTTCCGCTCCACGATGTAGACCACCTGCGGGGGGAGGGAACGAACCAACAAACCAACGAACCGCCAGCCATGTGATGAGTCAGGGTCGACGCGGTCGCCGGGAAGGTCCAAGACCGGCCGCTGTATCCTGCACACCTAGCGGCCATTTTGGTTTCATCTTGGTCCTGTACCAGAGCTCCACCCTTCCTCCATTCCAATGTTAGGATTACCGGAATACTGTTGCTTTACTCTCTTTGGACAAACGTATTTACGTATCTTATTAGTACGATTAGTTCTACTTATTAAAATTATAGTACTCAATTAGTACGTTGTTTTGGACAAAAGCGTTGCCCTAAATGTGTATGTAATGGGAGTAACACGCAAGAAAAATGTATACATTTGCACACCAAGGAAGGGTGAGGAAGATAGGAAGTAAGATACATGACGGCAGGAAGTGGCCCGAGGGAGGGAGGGAGGGAGGGAGGGAGGGAGGAAGGAAGCAGCTCACCTTGGCCGTCCGCTGGAGGATTTCACCATCAGAGCTCAGGTCCTCAAGCACTTGTCTCACACGCTTACCATTCTCTGAAGAAGAAGAAGAAGAAGAAGAAGAAGAAGACGACCAATCAGATTGAGGGAAAAACATTTAAAAACTACGCTTTTGAATCCGTCGGTTTAATGGTTCAAAATACAGGTACAAATGAAAGTGCATTCAACCACTACGCAACCTACTTGGTAGCATCTGAGATGCTACGACGGCTAGCAGATGCCAAAGGATTTACATTTACATTTTGTGCATTTGGCAGACAACGCTTTTATCCAAAGCCACTTCCAAAGAGTACATTTGTTGAAGGAGAGACAGCAATATATCGCTGTGGTACATAAAGATAAGAATAGAGCAGGTTTCAAGCATTCATAGCTGCAAGGCTAAGCACAGACTCCACAGATCCAAAATGGCGGACGATATGGCTCATCTGAAGCCTTAACCACTAATGGCAGCTCAAGCCCCACCCACCACCAGCTCCACCACCACCACCACCATTACCCTCCTACTTCACCTGCAGCTCCGAGGCAGAGAGCCTCCATCTTAACGGGCAGGTCGTCCTTGTCGCTGTACTCGTCCTCCACCACCACGTCGGCCCCGGAAAGCGGGGCAGTGGACCTCTTCTTCTTCTGTGGTGACTTGGCGCGTTGTTGTTGTTGTTGTTGTTGGTGCTCCGGCTCACTGCTGACCTCCCCGTCCGTGTCAGACTTCACCACCTGCAACAGGGAGACCAGACCAGACACGGTGAGGTCACCACCTGGTGTTGCTTTTCTTGCTTAAAGGAGACATATTATACCACCGGGTGTGAGTGTGATTAGCCATTGCCAGCCGTTTCACAATTGCCATGTGGCTACCGTCTAGTGACATCACAAGTGGGAATGTCCACCGAGATGTATGATTACTAGATCAGTTTACCTGTCGGTACAGTCCACTGGGTAGGCCGGTAGACTGATCTCGTAATCATACATCCGTGAGCGTGATTAGCCATTCCTAGCAGTTTCAACAACGTGATTTCTTTTGGGTTAATATATATTTTTTACATTATATTTAATAATTTATATTGATAAGCTTATTGTACGTTGCTTTGTAATTATTGCAATGGTAAACGCATTACATTTATACAGCGCTTTTATCCAAAGCACTTTACAGTATTGCCTCACATTCACCCATTCATACACCGACGGCGGTGTCAACCATGCAAGGTAACAACCAACACGTCAGGAGCAGGTAGGGTTAGGTGGTGTCTTGCTCAGGGACACCTCCACACTTAGCTAGGAGGTGGATCCCGGGGACGGAACCAGCAACTTATGCCGCTCTATCCTTGAGCAAGACGCCCAGTTCCTCTACCTGCTGCTGGACGACTCCACGTGTCTGAACTCGGGTACCTTCCACTGCTCTCTGGGCAGGACCTGCACCACCACCACGTCCCCGTTCAGAGCCCTGTTGCGGGACACGATGCCATCCAGGAATATGTCCCGCATGCCGTCCTGCAGAACGCAACAACAGAGCACGCTCAGACCAGACCACGGTGCCCGCTTCTGCTTAAAAAACCCAACCGGAGGTATGGGGGGCTTTTATTTTGAAGGAGGAAGTGGCATTCAGCTTAATGTGTCTTCAAGTCATCAATATCCTTCCAGTGGTAAAATATTTTTTGCAGAACCAACCAATAGTCATTTACTTACATTCATTAGTCGTAAAATTGTGATGTGTAAAGTAAAAAATTGTAAAGTAAATGAGAAAACAAATGAAAACCGATATCTCACCGGAGAGGGGATGAAGGCATCGTTGTAATTCTTCGGGTTAATCCTCAGCGGGCCCTGGCGGGGGAATAAAAAGATTAAAATATTAACACTTTGTACATCTAAATCCAACCAATATACAATGTAAATGTATTGCTAAAGGCAGAGCCCCGGTCAAGCCAGCCTCCCTCCCTCCTTCCAGCGCTACCTGCAGCAGCTCCCCTCTCTTCAGCCCTCGGGAGATGTCTTCCTGGCTCATGTAGGCCTCGAACACCTGCTTCTTGAAGCCCCGCCCTCCACGGTTCTTCCCGCCCTTGTCCCCGGGGGAGTTCCCTGGAGGTTGGCGGGAGAGAAGACACAAAAGACGACACCATTGCAGTACCGAAGAAAGCACAAAATCTGGAGTAGCCATGATCCAGGATAGTCTAGTAAAAAAAAAAAGGTACTAGTATGGGAGTGTGTGTGTGTGTGTTGGTGTGTTTGGTGGTGGCTGGCTTAATTGGCCTCACCTGGCCCAGGTACAGTCTGGGGTGGGTGGGGCTACAAACCTGTGCTGCATTGACGAGCGCTGGACAAAACGGCTCAATAGTCGAGTCATGAGTGAGTTGTGTTTATGTTTTTAGTCGTGAACCCAGAGTCAAGTGGATACCTAACCTTGAGCCTACCTTGGGATTTCTGCATCTGTTTGGCTTTCCCCAGAGGTGTCTTCGGACCCGCGGGCTCCGCCCCCCTGCCCTCCTCCACCTGACTCTTCTGCTGTTGCTGCTGTTGCCGTTTTTTCTTCTTCTCTTGCTCCTGATTGGCGGCGTTGTTGACGTTATTGTTGCCTTTGTTTTTCTTCGGCTGCTGCTGCTGCTGCTGCTGCTGTGTCTGGGGCGGCGGTGGCCTGGCGTCCACAGGTCTGTAGGAGGACCCGTTCTCCTCGGCCGAGTCCACGTCGCCGTCGTTGCTGGCGGTCGTGTCCCGTCTGGGCCCACGCCGCTGCCTCTCCCGCTCGCCCACGCTCTGCTTCCGGTCCGCGTCTGCCATCGGCAACGCGCCGCCACCGCCGCGTCCGTTAACCTTCTCCATGTACAGGGCCAGAGCGCTCTCCTCACACCTGCCCTTCAGGGAGGAGGAGAAGGAGGAAGGAGAGAAGTCGCTGGAGTCCGAGAAGTCGATGGCGGTGGCCTTTGTCCCGGCCTGCGGGATGTCCACACGCTCGCTGTGGGCGGCCTGCGTGGCGGCGAAGACGTGGCCGTCCTGGTCGTCCACCTGCGGGGACGAGGACGTGGACGGAGGCTCCTGGACGTACTGCTCCAGGTAGGCCCGGAACTTGCTGCTGTGGTGCTGGCTAAGGAGCCGGGCGTACGCGTCCTTCGGCGGCGGGGCGCTGGGCTGGTTGGGGCTGCGCTTGGACTTGCGTCGGCGGTCGGCCCTCTTCGACTGGAGGGGGGATTCCATGGGGCAGTACTTAGGGTATGATATCTGGGAAGATGACATTGGATCACATCACTATTTTATGCTAGTATACGAATATTACTGTACTGCACAGTGATGACACTTTTACTACATGTTTGCACCAACAACCAGAGTATTGCTACTTTACTTTTTAACCATACTTTTTAACCGTACTTATTAGGTACTATAGTACTAATTGTTCAGAGTTGTTTTCGAAGTTATGTTTTTAAGAATACTTTTTTACTATAAGATAAGATGGAACTTTATTTTTATTGATCCCGAGGGGGGAATTCTTGTGCCAGGTTTCATAGCAATAGAATAAAACAGAGAAATAAACAGTATAATAATAATAAGAAGAAGAATAATAAGAATAATATAACAGCAATAGAATAAAACAAGAGAAATAAACAGTATAATAATAATAATAATATAACCGCAATAGAATAAAACAGAGAAATAAATAATAATAATAATAATAAAAATAAAACACTTACAAATTTAGCGTAAGCCAAATCCTAGGAGAAGTATAACAATACAGGCAAGATAAGACAGTCAGCAAAAGAACAATAATGAAGAATAAGTGTTACAGTGCTTACTAGGTGCTACTGTTTATAATGTATATTTAGAAGAACACTGCAGCAGTGAACGAGGAGTCAGCAGCATAGCACCTCACTGCACATCATTGATGGCAATAAAGCAATCACAGCATCACAAACATAAAATAAAACAGAACAAAACTAAACATGAACCATCACGTTGTTTGACAGTGAATACAAAAGGCGGGACTTGATTCAGTTAAGTGTTAAGGAGTCGTAGTCGTAGAGTCGTATAGCCACGCATCCAGCAGCCCTCCGCTAGGCCGGCCAACCCTCGCGTCCCATCAGCACCACACGGAGTTTTAAACCCAGTATGAGTCAAACGAACACACGGTACACACATCATTTTAAACGTGTGTGAATATAGATGATGAAGGAGACATGTTGTTGTTGTTGTTGTTGTTGTTGTTGTTACCTGTCTCTGGGTGGCGCGGCTCGCTGCTGGCTGACTGACTGACTGACTGATCGTTGCCAGGCTGGTTTTCTTCTCGCTTGCTTTAAGGCGCACCGGAACACTCACAGTGTCGCACTACCGCCACCTGCTGGCACTGAGTGGAACGTTTCTGCTCATCATTCAATTCATTCATTCAATCACAATTATTGTGGCCAAATAAGAGTTTGCAGTTTGTAGTGCAGTCAGGCATGACTTTTTGCCTACTGCAGCATTGCTTGTTGCAGGTGTCGATTTGTGTTTGGTGTATGGTCTATTTGTAAACTAGAATTTAATCGTGTTATCTACGGATGGTTTATAGATCAGATAAAGAAATTATCTCTTGCGATCATCCTTATGACTCTACTCTCTTCTGGATACATATGCCAGATATGCCATATATATATATATATATATATATATACACTTTATTTAACCAATCCAATCCTTTTTTACCACATTAACTATGTTTAAAGCTCCAATAAGCTGTTGACACACCCTTATAAGTGCCAATAAAACCAGTAACACACTGTTTTTCTCTAGCCCAAAAGTGATTCCAGCTCCTACCTTGTGGCTGAAAGGTTATTTATGCCTCAAAATGACTTGGTCACATTCATCGGGGTATTTGTTGTTTGGTATTTGTTATGTATTTTATATTTACATGTCTGTATTTCCTTGTGACCCCAAAGGCCGCTCACCGCCGTGTACAGCCACGCACTGCACTTTGGTCGATGCTGCTTTGTTACATTATATTATATGATTGTTCCTGGAGAACTTTGAACACAAAGTTGGGCATTTTTTTGCAGTGTCATTGCCCTATTTCTTGTGCCACTGAGGAAATGAAAGACAGAAAGAAAGTGACAGAAAGCTACAGTCATTGTCCGCCAATCATCTGTGAATTATTGTTAAATTACGTTCGATGAAGATTTCTAGCCACGGAAAAATATATGTAAGACACTTTATTGTCTATTGTACAAGTCTGGACCGTTTTACCGTTTTATATCAGGTCTGACAGTCTGGACAGGAGTTGATAGTTTGAAGGCCCCAAATAATGGTCAGCTTTCCAAATATTTACCTCTGCCGCCACCTGCTGGCCAACTAAGGAAGCGCTCCGAGACAGAGAGCTGCACAATTAAATTGACAGCAGTGTATTATCCTTATGGCACTGACATTTACATTTAGGGCATTTGGCAGACGCTTTTGTCCAAAGCGACTTACAAAGAGTACATTTGTTGACGTCACACGATGAAACCATGACGTCACTGTATTGATTATGTGATCAATTTAATCACAAAAGGATGCTAGCCTCCGGGCGCTGGCAATTACATGTCCATATGTTTCTATCTATCCATATGTATAGAGAGAGAGACAGAGACAGAGAGAGAGATAGAGAGAGGGAGCTATTTCCATCTATATATACTGTATATGTAGAGGGATATCTATCGAGAGAGAGGCAAAGAGAGAGGGATATCTAGGCCTGAGAGAGAGAAAGGAATAGTGAGAGAGGGAGGGAGAGAGAGAGATAGAGAGAGAGAGAGAGAGAGAGAGAGAGAGAGAGTGTGTGTAAAGGTAATGATACTGGAGAGAGAGAGACAGTAAGATAGAAAGAAGAGAGAGGGAGCAAGAGAGTGAGAGTGGAGAGAGAGAGCGGAGAGAGAGAGAGAGAGAGACGGTAAAGGTAAAGGAGATTGGAAAGAGAGAGAGAGAGAGGCAGTAATAGAGAGAAGAGAGAGAAGAGAGAGAGAGAGTGTCCCAATCCCACCGCCCCAAATTCCTCAATTGGCCCGTCCATGGGAAACCATGTGGTTCTGTTTCTTACAACAATGGCCAGTTTAATTTCCGGTGAAGGGTAATTCATCAGTTAGTATCGCAGAGGCCCGCGGTCTTGTGACGGCAAACCCCCCACCCCCCCGCCCCCCGAGGGTGAAGGTCAAAGTCATGGTTTGTGACTTACTGGATGTGTCGGAACCCGGAACCCATATCTCTTGCTGAGTGGATCTCTGCTTATGTCTATAGGCCTGTCTAGGGGGGGGTTGGGGGGGGGGGGGGGGAGTTTCTCATCCAGGAAGTTCTGTCAGACGATTTTCATCAGAGCTTTACTTTACCGATGACAAAAGGCGTTGAGGAGGATAAAGAGGAGATTAATTCTCCATCAACAAAACGCGTGTCAGATCAGACAGACAGGTGCCAGCTGGCTCGGGCCTCGTCGGAACAGACAACGAAACAGTGTGTGCGTCTGTCTGTGTCTGTCTGTCTGTCTGTCTGTGTGTGTGTGTGTGTGTGTGTGTGTGTGTGTGTGTGCGTGTGTGCCGGATGCGATATCAAGGCATCGATCAATCCACGTGCGTGCGTGTGTGTGTGTGTGTGTGTGTGTAACCTGTGCCAGGCTTTAGACTCGACATGTGGGCGCCTGCAGCTAGACGCAGGCGCCCACATGCAGCGTTTAGCTCGCGTCTCGCCGAAACATTTGGACACTGAAGGCGTGACGCTCATGAGAGTCCTGGCTCAGTCCGTCTCATTGTTATTCAGTTCCGCAGATGTTTCACGGTGGTGCCATGGTAACGCCTCCTCCACCACCACCACCACCACCACTGCAAGACACTGGAAGATAAGATAAGATAAGATAAGATAAGATAGAACTGTATTAATCACGAAGGAAATTATTGCGCCAGAGTTTGCTCCAAAATACCAACAACATAAGACAATAAAAAGACATAAAAGACATAAATACAATAGAATAATAAATCTACAGTGTATACGCCTAATAGAATACAAAATATAGACAAGATCTATGTATACAGTTGGCAATGGTATTGAATGAAAACTATAGAATAATATATGTGCAGTGTATAAGCCTAATAGAATAACAATATAGGTAAGATATACAGTATGTATTTCGTAAAAAAATAAAATATGTTGGCAATGGTAATTAGGATTACCCATGATATTAGGAATATTACACATGATGATGTTGAAAGGTAACAGTTAGCACATTAAAGTTATGCAGAGATTAGTCATTCCTCTGGTTCAGGGTGGAGGTGCGTCTTAGCGCTGCGGCCCCCGGAGGGAGCGTTGCTACGTGGGCGGGCAGGCCTAATGGCGCGCGTCCATTGTGTGTGTGTGTGTGTGTGTGTGTGTGTGTGATGAGAGAAAGAGAGAGAGAGAGAGAGAGAGAAGGGGGGTTCTCCTTTGGCTCGACGCGGCCGCCTACACTACTTTACCATAACATCATTGAAAAGGAGGGTTGCCCGTGATGACGAACACGTCTGTGCAGCGCACCCTCTCCCCGGTTCACAATAACCTCACAATAACGGCTTCCGAAAGACATTCTTTTGTGACGGTTACTTAGTTAAAACCCTTTTTCTTCTGAAGTTGCTCAAACTCCATGTATGCTTGAGGTGGGCTCCAGGGCCAGAGTGCATAGGCCCCTCACCGCACACAGATTTGTACCGTTAAAGACGATTTGCACAAAAGCAAGCGTCCACCAAATATCTTTCTCCTCACTCCACCACCAACTGAAATAAACCTTTATGTTTGAAGTGTTTAGTGGCATGTCTTCTTGACCACCATCTCTTGTTGTTTGTTTTATCCTTTATCAAGGATAAAGCATATTTGGGGGAACTTAGGCTTAAGGGGCGTCTAATAAGGGTACATGAAGCCCTTGGACACTTTAATGCAATGCAAACGATACTGTCATATTATGTGGTGTTACCGATGAATGAACACTATTTTGTCTCGTTTTGTCCTTTTTTTAGGGGATGCTTTAATGCAAACGATACTTCCAGGGAATTCAGATACATGACATCAAGTAAAGATTAGGATAGATTAGGTCGATTAAGGTTATGGAAAGAGGGGGTAAACAAGACATTTTGCTCAAAGGTTGTCTCCGGGTAGGCAGTGGACTTTGGGATTCGAACCCAGTACCGTTAGACGTACTGGGTTCCACGACGGAACTCCCCACGCCTTGCTACATCATCTTAAGACAGGTTTAACATCTTTCTATAGATACAATCTCACAGATAACCTGTACCATCCTAATTACTGACTCTGTTCTCCCCTGGTCTATTTCCATAGACTCCAGGCAGCTTAGCAACACGGCGCTACGCTACGCTACGCTGTGCTAGCTACGTCTTTTTTTTTCCACACAGCGGCCAACATGGTTTTTCAGTGGGGGTCTACGGGTAGATTTCGGACTGTGTACCAAATTAGCCGCGCGGTGCGGCGAGGTCACTAGCCTCGCCGCGGCCATGTTTGTTGCGGTGTTAGCGAGGGCGTGCTCGTCACCCCCCCACAGAGTGTTCTTAGGAAAAAAGAAGCTCAAATTGTTATTCCTTGGCTGTCCCCCAATTACTATCCTATAATGTAATTCTAGGAAGACAACTAGGGGTCTGCAATGTCAATTTACCTTGTGTGTTCCCAGCAGAGACAGGAGGACTCAGGGAGTTGAATGGGTTTATGAATCTATTAAATCATCAAATGTGTATCTCTTTGTCGATATTCTACTGACATCACAAAGCCATAGATTGTTGATGTAGCCGATGTAGGCTGCCTGTGAAAGAGACGGCTTCAGTTTCATTCACATGCTGTACCGATTCCCCCCCCCCGACGCCCGACATTGGGGGATAACGTTCTCATCGGAAACCAGGATCCGATTTACTGAACGTGGTTAGCATCGATCGGGTGATTACGGCGCCTCTACTGGCTGTCGTGAATGGCGCCCAGGGGCATGCTGGGAAACCTGAGAACGCGTGCACCGTGTGCACACGTGTCTCTCGCTGGGTGGGAGGCGTCAGCGACTAACGCCGCCCGCTCTGCCAGATCCGGTCTGCCAGATCCGGACTTAGCCGGTCCAATTTGTGTTCCGTGCCCTGCCCATGAGAAAGGCAGGCGCTATACTGTTAAACTGCTCCGAGGATAGGCTGGGGTTAAACTGCTCCTAGTATAGGCTGTGGTTAAACTGCTCCTATGATAGGCTGGGGTTAAACTACTCCTAGGATAGGCTGGGGTTAAACTGCTCCTAGAAAGGCTGTGGTTAAACTGCTCCGAGAAAGGCTGTGATTAAACTGCTCCTAGTATAGGCTGTGGTTAAACTGCTCCTCGGATAGGCTGGGGTTAACTGCGGAGACTGAATAGCTCCATGGGGATTAATAAAGAAATATCTTATTCTTGCTTGTGCCCACATTGGTTCTAAAATGACCTTGTGTTGATCTGATGGACATGATGGATTTGATTTGGTGCAAGAATTTCCTTTGGGATTATTAAAGTTGCATCTTATCTTCTCTTGTCTTGATGTTGTGTTTTTACTGGGATTCCTTTTAAATTGAAGAGAGAGAGAGAGGGAGAGCGAGGGGGCCAGTGGGGTAGGAGGGGTGGATAGATGCAATCAGACAAAGAGAATCTCTGGGGGGTGGAAGTCCTTGTTGGAGGCCTGCCATGTGTCCGGGGGGGGGGGGGGGGGGGGTGTCAGTGGCTTTGGGAAACGGGTCTTATGTCCGGCATATTCCCAGCACAGCAGACTGCTTTCCCACAAGTGAAGTGCAAAAGACTTGAGCTACTCATCGCCGTGTCGCGGGCCCAGTCTGGATTGCTCTGGTGTGAATATCATATTGTCATTGTTGTTGTTTTTGCTGTTGTTCGAATAAACGATGTAGATTGTAACGCAAAGATATTTAGGCCTGAAAAAATACATAAATAAATAAACCTAAAACACATGGGTGGCAGTAGCTCAGGAGGTAGGAGCGGTTGTCTGGCAACAGTTAGTTGTTAACTAACGTTATCCTGACGTGTTGGTTGTTACCTTGCATGGTTGGCACCGCCGTCGGTGTATGAATGGGTGAATGTGAGGCAATACTGTAAAGCGCTTTGGATAAAAGTGCTATATATATATATTTACATTTACATTTACATTTAGGGCATTTGGCAGACGCTTTTATCCAAAGCGACTTACAAAGAGTACATTTGTTGAAGGAGAGGCAGCAATATATCACTGTGGTACCTGAAGATAAGAATAGAGCAGGTTTAGAGCATTCATATTTACGAGACGAATAGAACGAGTTTCATAATTGCCAAGTTGTCTGCATAAGTAGCTGGGCAGGCGTGCGATTCTAAGCGTGATACAACATCGGAGAACGAACAACAATGCTAAGTGCCATTAATAAGTGTTAAGACATATAAACACGCAGGTTAGTGCTGGGGGGGGTTATGTAGAGTCCAGGTGAACTCTGATATATATATATATATATATCTCGCACTTATATATATACTTATATATATATATATATATATATATATATATATATATAAGTGTAAGCCATTCACCATTTACCATTTAAATACTTCAAAATTATAATTCCATTTACATTTACATTTTGGGCATTTGGCATATGTTTTCATCCAAAGCGACGTACAATATGCCTATAAATATAAATTATTTAATGTTTATAATGTACAAAAATTTAACATAAACCCCATAAATGTATATACACTTTAGCTCTTCTTGCATTTGACTGAGTGTAAGACGTGATGTTTATCGGTCGCGCTAAATTGGCCTAAATGCTCATGCTAATGCTAATGCGGTGGTAATTTATCCATAATCTTTCTCACGACAATCGGAAAATGGCACACAAAGAGGCAAATACAAAGGGCTGTAGTTTATTATTATGTTTTGAACCAATTTGACCATTGAATGACTATTTCTTGTGTCTCTGACCCACTTTGAGTACGTTGCAAAATGGTGTCCTCACACACCACACACACACACACACACACACACACACACACACACACCACAGCCAAACATGTTTCGTAATCATCATTAGAACGATGGCAAAATGATGATGATGGCCCCGGCGATGTTTAGCAGCTACGACACGTAATGCTCTCCCGTTCTGCTGTTTGCTGATAAGGCTATTAGATAATTCCCTTGAAAGTGATGCTTAACAAGGACGCCAATTGGGTAAGCAAAGGGGGAGGGGCTAAACGTATACACCGTTGAATGAGATGCAGTGGTTTAGATGAAATCAAAAATAGATTATCATTCAAGATTCAAGAAGTTTGTTATGAACATATGTGTTATGAACATAGTAATATCACATTAATAATCCTAAATGCGTCGTATGGCTGCGTATTGTAAGTCGCTTTGGACAAAAGCGTAAATTGCACCAAACGCCCTAAATGTAAATGTAAATGTAAATCGAGTAAATGTTGTACAAATTACTGTGACATCGCTTCTAGAATCAGAATCAGTTTTTTGCCTTGGTCTTTAAAAAACAAGGAATGTGCTTCTGTGAAATTAGCTATTAAGTTAATACATATCCATATCTGCGTCCGTATGTTATACATGTAAGAAACAATAAAAGTTGTATACATATTAATAAAGAAATGACAATATATATATATATTAAAAAAACCTATGCCACAGTTTACATTTTTCCCTTCAAAATAAAAGCCGTCTTTTGAGCAGGTTTGCGTTGTGTTCGCCGACATGCCGTAGGTCGTAGGTCATCGATACTGGTTTCACTCAGGCAGCCCAGAAATGTCTCACAGCAACACCAGCTTTAACATCACCTTGTCCGACACTCCCCAGCCAGGAAGTCACATGAGCTTCCTGTCGACGACGGAACGCACCGGAAAAACCGTCAGAAAAGTCTCGCCACCGAAGTCCTCTCCTGCTTGTTGCTCTGGTGTTGCTCAAACGGCGGTACGTGGGCCCCTAGGGGCACTTTGAAGGACTGCAGCGGGCCCACAGAACGTTAAGAAAAAAATGTTGTTGCATTTTTTAAAGGGGACATATTATGCCACCAGGTGTGAGTGTGATTAGCCATTGCAAGCCGTTTCACATTTGCCGTGTACGCCGTCTACGGTCTAGTGACATCACAAGTGGGAATGTCCACCAACAGCAGGTGTCTGCTGACTAGATCAGTTTACCTGCTGTTCCTGAGGATTACACCGGAGAGTCCTCAGTGACTAACATGGCCGACGGTGGCCGGGGGGGGGGGGGGGGGGGGGGGGGGGGGGGTGGGGGGGAAGGCTGAGCTGATATATTGTCCCCTGGAAGAAACCACCCCGCCGATGGTGTGTGTGGGTCAGCTGTAGCTGGAGGAAGGAGGGGGTCTATGGTGGAGGCTTTCCCTGGAACCGAATGTTACCACAGCCTTTCCCAGCAGGAGGTTTTTTTTAGTCCCACTTCCCGAGCCAATCAAAACCTCCCAATAACCTTCCTATTCGCCATACATTTAAAATGAAATGACAAACGGGCTTATTGTTGAACCACGCAGATCGTCAGGGTGACTTATGGGTTTGATAGCTGCTGCCATTACATCTGATAGTATATAGCACTCACACACACACACACACATTTACACACACACGCACACACACACACACACACACACACACACACACACACACACACACACACACACACACACACACATGCACACACACACACTCATATATGCACACACACTCATATATGCACACACACTCATACATTTACTGGACACTCACACATACACACACACACACACACACACACACACACACTCCTCGTGCAATCACACACATGCATGCGCATGAACACAAATGACTAAGCGCGCACACACATATACACACACACATTTTATTATTCCATAGTAGTCCCCCTCCCGGCTGCTTACAGCTTCAGGGAAACATGCTTATTCACTAAGTGTCGCACACGTGCTCGACCCCCTGGGAAGCAGCCTCGAGCGACAGCGCTATGAAGATCCTTGTAACGCCTGCCCTCGCCCGATTGGCCGAGAGGCGTGGCATCACCGAGGAGACCGCCTTATAAAAGAGGCTCCCCTCTTCCCACTCAGCCAGCACAGCTCCAGTGTGATCACAGCCAAGGACACACACACACACACACACACACACACACACACGTGTCTCCTCCTTCTGCTCCTCTTCCTTCTGCCGGGTCCTTGGAGATACACAACTGGATAACTTCTCAGCCCTTATCATGTGCAGAGGACTAGATTCACTGCCCATCACCTGTCTTGAGAGGTAGGCTCTCTCACTTACTGTGTGTTTGTTTCCAGTTTGCCTGCGGCTTACTTAGTTCCTGTTGTCAGTAAGCTTTCGCTCTCCCCCTCTGTCTCTTTCTCTCTCTATAGCTCTCAGTAGTTCTCTCCCCTTTCTCTCTCTCTCTCTCTTTCGCTCTCTTTCTTTGGATAAGCAGTACTGAAACAATGTTCTGGTGACAGACGCCTTCCTCTCTCTCTCTGCCGTGCGGTCACATGGGGGAACCCAGAGAGAGAGAGGACTTCCGATGCAGATTCGAGATTCGAAATGTGTTCTCATGCTGTGTGTGTGTGTGTGTGACTTTCTCCCTCTGCAGGGTAAAGCAACTGAAATCGCTGTTCGCCAGTCTGAGGCACAAGCAGCAGGACGCCAGCGTCGGCATCATGGGACACTCGAACAAAACCGACACGCAAAGGTAGGGAAGATCTGATCGAATGAGACAAAGACGAAAGACTGTTGAACTCCGCTGTTGAACAACATGGTTGTTGGCCAGTTTGTTGTCGTCTTTCCGTTGTTTCTAACTGGTCTTTCTTTTCTTTCTACCTCTCGCAGGCTGAACCGGCGTGAGCCTTTGAATTGGAACGAGTCCTTCGAGAAGCTGCTGTCCAGCCAAAGTAAGTCCATCTCTCTCCCTCTCTCTCTCTCTCTGTGACAGCTGACAGTTGGAAAGTTTGAGGCACGTGGTGCTGGTGGTGGTGCTGGTGGTGGTGGTGGTGGTGGCGGCGGTGGTGCTTCAAACTTTCCACACGATCCGCTGGTAGCGCCCAAACACTGAGTGCTGCCAAAATGCTCATTCTCTCCTCTCTCCTTCCTTCCTTCTAGATGGGCTGTGTTTCTTCAGAGCGTTCTTGCAGTCAGAGTTCAGCGAGGAGAACATCGCTTTCTACTTGGCCTGCGAGGACTACAAGGCCTCCAAGGACTCGGAGCTGCCAGCCAAAGCCCAGAAGATCTACCAGGAGTTCCTCAGCACAGACGCACCCAGAGAGGTGAGTCAGTGATTGAGTGAGTGAGTGACTGAGTGATTGAGTGACTGAGTGAGGGAGTGGAAAGGGAGTGGGAATGGAAAGACTGAATTTCAATCAGGTGACTTTGCTGACACGCTGATGCAACATAGAATACAAAATAAATAAATAAATAAATGTAAATGTATTTTTAAATAAAAATAATCAACAAAATAAAAAACAAAAAAACAAATGAATAATAATAATAATAATAATAATAATAATAATAATAATAATAATAATAATTATACTGTTTCTGTCCTCCCCTCCATTCAGGTGAACCTGGACCACTTGACCAAGG
>PIJE02001364.1:138707-140354 GCA_002895965.2 Coryphaenoides rupestris
GCAAAGGTAGGGAAGATCTGATCTAATGAGACAAAGACGAAAGACTGTTGAACTCCGCTGTTGAACAACATGGTTGTTGGCCAGTTTGTTGTCGTCTTTCCGTTGTTTCTAACTGGTCGTTCTTTTCTTTCTACCTCTCGCAGGCTGAACCGGCGTGAGCCTTTTGAATTGGAACGAGTCCTTCGCAGAAGCTGCTGTCCAGCCAAAGTAAGTCCATCTCTCTCCCTCTCTCTATCTCTCTCTGTGACAGCTGACAGTTGGAAAGTTTGAGGCACGTGGTGCTGGTGGTGGTGGTGGTGCTGCTGGTGGTGGTGGTGGTGGTGGTGGTGGTGGCGGCTGTAGTGCTTCAAACTTTCCACACGATCCGCTGGTAGCGCCCAAACACTGAGTGCTGCCAAAATGCTCATTCTCTCCTCTCTCCTTCCTTCCTTCTAGATGGGCTGTGTTTCTTCAGAGCGTTCTTGCAGTCAGAGTTCAGCGAGGAGAACATCGCTTTCTACTTGGCCTGCGAGGACTACAAGGCCTCCAAGGACTCGGAGCTGCCAGCCAAAGCCCAGAAGATCTACCAGGAGTTCCTCAGCACAGACGCACCCAGAGAGGTGAGTCAGTGATTGAGTGAGTGAGTGACTGAGTGACTGAGTGAGGGAGTGGAAAGGGAGTGGGAATGGAAAGACTGAATTTCAATCAGGTGACTTTGCTGACACGCTGATGCAACATAGAATACAAAATAAATAAATAAATAAATGTAAATGTATTTTTAAATAAAAATAATCAACAAAACAAAAAACAAAAAAACAAATGAATAATAATAATAATAATAATAATAATAATAATAATAATAATTATACTGTTTCTGTCCTCCCCTCCATTCAGGTGAACCTGGACCACTTGACCAAGGCCCTGACCCTGGAGGGTCTGCAGCAGGCCGGGCCGGGCTGCTTCGATGTGGCGCAGGCTAACATCCACATGCTGATGAAGAAGGATTGCTACCCGCGCTTCCTCCAGAGCCCCGCCTACCTGGAGCTGCTGCGCGGCGCCAAGAAGACCGGCTGATGGAGGAGCAACGAGACGACGAATTACAAAAAGACTAACTAACAAACGACAATGGCGCCCGGACGTCCGGGGCAGCTGCTCCACGTCACGCTGGGGCCCATCTGAGGACTGAGCAACTGCACTGACGTCAGGTCACATGACACTTGACTCTGAGAACTCTGGGGGAACCGGGGTTCTCAGAACGGTTCACTCACAACGGAACTGAATTTATTTATTTATTGAAGTCGTATACGACGAGCTCATTCGATATGAGCCGGACGTATATGAAGTACTTGCGTACGAATGCCAGTTTATTCTTTTATTGGAGTTCTGGAACGATCTACCACTGAACCGAATTTATTTATTATTATTATTATTATTATATATACAGCGAGCTCATTCGATATGAGCCAAATGTTTTATCGAATGCCTGTTCAGTCAAAGTAAAGCTGCTATATACAGTATATTTACGTTTTTCATGCAGTGCATATTTATTGTTAACTATTTATTCTTAAGATATTTTTTTACAACACGATTTCGATGTTTGCTGTTTTGAGTGTCAAATGAAAAGATTTGATTTGATATATTTTTTTTACTGGAAATACTGTATGCAAA
>PIJE02001365.1:0-13296 GCA_002895965.2 Coryphaenoides rupestris
TATGTCTCTGCTCGGGTCCACCTCTGCTCCTCTCCCATCCCTGGGGCGCGCCTACCGGCCTTCCTCCTCTCTTCCTGTCTCTCCTTCTCCTCCTCCTCGCTCCGTATACACAGTACAGGCTTCCCTCGCCTCGCCCACACACCACACACACAGCCGAGCACAGGGCAGGGGATTGGTTTTTTTTTTTTTTCCCCCAAACAAAAGGAAGCGCTCATCCGTTACCATGGCGGCGGATGTTTCACAGTGTTGGCGTGAAACGGCCTTTAGGCTTTTAAAGGTTTTCAGTCTGCCGGATGTGCGTGAAAGTATTTCTCATGGCCCATATACGCCATAGTCACTCCCGACCAGCGCTAATATGCTCCAATTCAACTGGCAAAATGACCCTCGGCGGCGTACGGACAGAATTAGGCCCGGCACGCTCCGATGGAAGAACGTTTTGGAAAATGGACTGGAAGGAAATGAGATAACGGAGGGCCACACTCCACTCAAACCTCACCTGGTGAAGAGTTTTAATTAATTGAATTAATTAATTCAATTAATTAAAAAAGAGCCAGGAAATGGGATGGAGGGATCCAAAAAAACATACAAACAAAAAATAGAGCAGAGCAGCAGAGAGCCACGGTTCAGTTTTCTCTTCCTCTTGTTTTCTCCGCATGCACCTTTCTTCTCCTTCTCCTCGGCTCGAGGTGCCAAAGGACAGCAGCAAGGCCGGCTCCGTAGCTGTGTGGCATGCGCGCACGTGTGTGTGTGTCTGTATATGTGTGTGTGTGTGTGTGTGTGTGTGTGTATGGGTGTATGGGCAACAGGCATGTGTCAGAACAGTACGTTCTGGTCATCTGCCACCCCCCCCCCCCCCACCCCTACCAGACCGGTCCCTCACCGTGCAGCTGCCTCTTGTTACACCTCCAAGAAGACAGGCTCTTCTCCTAGACCTTTCCTCGAGCGCCATCTTCCTTTCACCTCGTCTCTCCCCCAACCCACTGCCAGTTCTAAGTAAGAAATATACTCAAGCCGGTGCACACATGCACACTTGTGTATGTGGTGTGTGTGTGTGTGTGTGTGTGTGTGTGTGTGTGTGTGTCTCAGAGTGTGTGTCTGTCCAGGCTGGACGTGTGCAACGTGTCCATGGTGTGTGTGTGTGTGTGTGTGTGTGTGTGTGTGTGTGTGTGTGTGTGTGTGTCTGTGTGTGTGTAGGTGTGTGTGTGTGTGTGTGTGTGTCTAGGTGTGTGTGTGTGTGTGTGTGTGTGGCAACGTGTCCATGGTGGACTACCGCGCCCGCTCCCTGTCTAAAGCTCTGCAGACCGGCCACCTGGCTGTCCTGCACCTTGACAACACACAGCTCAGTGGCACGCCTCTCTTCTCCCTGGGTACAGGCTGCACACACACAGACACGCACACACAGACACAGACACGCACGTATGTACGCACACACGCACACGCACGTACGCACACACACACACACACACACGCACACACACACACACGCACACACACGCAGGCACACACACAGACTACATGGGTCAGTGTGTTATTGAGTGTGTTTCCATTCGTGTGGTGCGTGCAAGTGCGTGTGTGCCCATATATGTATAGATATACATTATATGTCTATGTGTATGGATGTGTGTGTGTGTGTGTGTTCGCATATGTGTGTGCGTATGTACTGTATATGCATATGTGTGTATGCGTGTTCGCAAATGCATATGTGTGTGCGTATGCATATGCATATCTGTGCGTGTGTGTGTGTGTGTGTTCGCATACGCATGTGTGTGTGTGTGTGTGTGTGTGTGTGTATGCCCGAGCCGTGGCCTGTGGACAGCGGGACCAGATGCCAGAGGACAGGGGCGAGTGGGGAGAGGACGGAGGCAGCAGATTTTGGCCCCCTGACCCTCACAGCGTGCCTGGCCCCGGATTAGACGGCCTAATCTCTCGCCTGTCACTTTACACACCAGCGCACACGTCCACCGTGGCTACTGCGCCGCTGCACACACACACACGCACACACGCGAACACACACACACACACACACACACGCACACACACACACACACACACACCGCACTACCGTCCACACACACACACACACACACACACACGCACACACACACACACACACACACACACACACACAATAACACACGCTATGTTAGCATACATTTACAGAAAATGTACACACTTGCCTTCATACGTTCATACGTGCATACACAGTATACTATAATAAATTACAAGACAATTCTTCAAATAAAATGTATTCTATGTATTCTATACGTGACATGCATACATAAATACACAAATACTAAAATATGGAAAGTAAGGGGTAGTGATGATCACGTCATTAGTACACTTCTGGGTAATTGTATAGCAAAGCATTTAATTAGTTTTGTGGGTTGTGTATGTGTTTTAAAAAAAAGAAAACAAGAAAAAAAAATATATATATACATATAAATAACAGGGAGACTGCCAGTGTCACGTCTATTCCCTGTGACCTTGATCGATTGGCTGGTGTTTTATCTCCAAGCGGTATCCGTGGTGACGGAGGTGTCCCTCTTGCGAGCCAGCGGGGGGGTTTGGCAGCGCTGGTGGACAGGCAGGACCGATACGGGGGGGGGGGGGGGGGGGGGGGGGGGGATCGGTGGGTTAGTGGAGGAGGGAGGGCAGAGAATGACCCGTAAATGAGTCTGATGCAGACAGAGGCACACATGCACACCTAACGTACACACGTGTGTGTGTGTGTGTGTGTGTGTGTGTGTGTGTGCGTCTGTGCAAGCAGGCCTGTGTAAACATACACACACACAGGGACGTACATGGATGGGGCACTGCTCTGTATTGTATACGGATGGACAAGTCCACGCTCACACACGCATATGCATACACAAGCATACATACACACAATCCTAATGAACTGTGTGTACGTATGCTAAAAATAATTGGTTATGTCCCTGCCTGGTGCTCTGACAGCAACGACTCTACCCCACACAGAGCCAGAGAAGTCTCAGACCACAGAGGACATGGAGAGAAAAAAACACGCAGAAACATTTTCACGCCGTCGGTGACTGAAGCTAGACCCAAAACGTATGCCCCCTCTCTTCCAGCGCAGAATCACAACACTTCTGATGTTTAGGGTGTGGGTGTCCTCCCTGACCCCCCACACACCCCATCCCTCCTTCCACCCCCGCATTCAATCTCCTCTTAGTCCACCCCAGCAACCCCCGCCACCCACCACCACTACCAGCAACCCCCCCCCCCCCCCCACCACCACTACCACCTCCCCGTCCCCCTCCCATGCTAGCGGGAGGTCCCAGCTGCGGATCATTGCTTTCGATCGGTAGCGGCTTCTCTGATTGCCCGGGGGGTGGGGTGGCGGTGCTGGTGGCGGGGGTAGGGCGACGGGGGGGGGGGGGGGTGGTGCGCGGACGCGGGGCGCGGGGCGTGCGGCGCGCGGTGGAGTCGTCCGGATCAATGGCACCGATTCCACCATTTGGCTCCCACTGCGCCTGATGACAATGTTGGCATTCCGCGTGCAGCCCGGCGGGGCCTGATCAAATCTACGCCATCGATCCGCTTGGGGGCGGGGGGGGTGGGGGGGCGGGCGGAGTCGGCGGGTGCCCAGGCAAAGTGGACACATACGCACACACACACAACACACACACACACACACACACACACACACACACACACAGTACATACAGTACACAAAACAAGCAAATACACAAGGCACAACACCGCCAATAATCATTTGTACCAAATGAAGACCTTTCTCTTGTTCTCCCCACTCCATATATAGTCCCCCCCCACCCACATCCCAGCATCCCCAGCCACACACACACACACACACACACACACACACACACACACACACACACACACACACACGGTATGATTAAGGTTACAACAATTAAAGGACACACAATGACATTTCAGGGAGAATAAGTAGAAATTAAATGGGATTGGTTAATCGAACGCATTGCTCACTACTCCCCGACAGACGGTGACATACAAAGTTTACCACAGATGCAACATACTGTAATTGACATTAGATGCATTAGAGGTAACTTTGATAACTCTTATGCATTCTGCCACATTATGTTGCTTGTTTTAAATAGACACATTTGATTCCTTCGACGGTAAAGAAAAACCCAAGGGGGTGGTGGGGCATAGCCTGGAAACCTTAAACTGAAGGGGTTATGCTGTTATGCTGCCTTGTTTACTGGTTGGTTATGACATTGTACTAAAGACAAATTTATTTGCACGAATGTAGAAAGCTTCCTGAGGGTATTGCGACAGTGGTGAAGTCCAGACTGTGTTGATTTAAAAGCTTTAAAAGCTTTTACAGACAGTTTTTCTTCAAACATCAGGGCCTGGGACAGGATATATTAGCTTGTCTCCCCAAAAGTGTATTTGTGCTGCCGAGGTGGTGTCCAATTAGAAGCTTCCCAATCCCCACCTACAGCAACATGATTGGGCCAAACAAATATAAAGCTAAAGCAAGTGAACCAGACTTTAGCCTTGAGATTATTCATCTGATTTGTGAGACTAATTCAGTAGTAACCATAGACATTACCATCAGATCATTATTATTTTCAGAAAAGGAAACCCTCACCACCACCCCCCCCACCCCCCCCATACAAAATCCAACCCACGTATTCCCAAGCTAAGTGTTCCCCCCATGCTTGTGTGTGTGTGGTAGTGAGCGCGCTGAAGTCAAACCGATCCCTGCTGGAGCTGCACCTCTCCAACAACATGCTGAACAGCTACCAGGACGCCATGCAGCTGGGAGACCTGCTCAGATACAACCGCACCCTGCAGACACTGGAGCTCAGCCACAACGCCATAGCAGACGCCGGTAGGCGCATATAAACTGCACAATGGTATATATTATGTGTATGTACACACATGAGTTCCTGATGCACCTGAGTCAATGTGCCGGGGGATAAAGGTGTCAAGTGTCCCTGGATCAAACTAAGGATATTCACAAACACAACACATTCTACACCAGCTGTAGCATGAGATGTGTTTAAACCCTGTGCCTTAAACTGTGGACTATGCAACACGCCCATGCCTTTAGTGATTTCCTTGCATCGTTGGTGGACAACATAATCAAATTTCATCTTTATTTTACATAGCAGGCAGAGACTAGCTCAAACTAGGTGGTTTTGAATCTGCCATTGGGTTTAACTGTCCGGTGTGTGTCCCAGGTTTGGAGGAGCTGTGCGCCGGCTTGAGGTTGCAGACGGGCGGTCTGAAGGCGTTGCTGCTGAGGAACAACCAGATCACCTCGGATGGCATGCTCCATCTGGCCAAGGCCCTGGTAAGACCGATGCTTGGTGCTAGGCTTGGTACAGTAGCAGCGCTAGGCTAGGTAACTGTACTGGTCATGGTTATACATACAGTACGATGGGCAAAAAGCTTATGGTGGTTTTTACACTCGCCATGTTCCCGTCTGAAGGGTGCCTCTGCCTGTTCGAAACGGGGCAACGGCATGGCCTCTGGTATTGCTGCTGCTGCTGCTGCTTGCAGCTTTTTTGAGAACCGCTCACCCAAACACTGGACACTGCACCTCCTTGGGTCCTCGGCAATACACCAGCCAGTGCAGTGCCCGTTCAGTGGCTTGTTGGACAGACATACATGAGACATTTCATATTTTTCTTTTACATTTCCTTTATATATTTTATATGTTTTATATTTCTCATTCCTACTGTAAATATTGTAAATATTCTTATTCTGATCCCTCCAATTCAAGTTATCTTCAGTATTATTTTTGACATTCCGCTGAGCATCGCCACTTTTCATTTCACTGCATATCCTGAATGTGACAAATAATGTTCTTGAATCTTGAAGACACACCCATATAAACAAAGATTCCTCTCATTGTAGTTAGATGAAATATAAAGTTAACGAGTCATACTATTCAAAGTTGATCTGATGAACATGCTTTTGTGAATCTCATGCCAGACTAGTTTTTTAGAAGGTGCACACAGCATCCTGAGATCTGGTATCAACAAAACACATGAGGACGCTTCAGGTACAGTAGGTTAATGGCTGCCCTTTTTGAGAATCGGGACTTCTGGAGTATGAACACATAATAATTGTTATTTTTGACTGGGATAGAATGATACAGATAAGGGTTGAGTTCTGTTTCATTCCATCCTTAAACGTGTCTTTGCTCTGTCCAATAGGAGCCTAGCAATAGTGGGCGTTTAACACTCTGACCTTGTAGGGCGATGGCTAGAATGGGAGTTAATGGGAGTTAATAATTATCCGGATGAAATGTCAGCTTAAGACAAAGACACAATGCGCCTTTGCTTTTGGCTAAACCAATACCTGCTTTACGCACAGACACACACACACACACACACACACACACAGAAACAAAGGGGAAAAAAAACATCAATGCTTCACTCAAAATACATACCCAAAATAATAGCCCCGCCTCCACACGTCGCAGTCCCTAATAACATGAATTCCTGCCGCCTGATTGGCGGGGTAAACTGCACCTTCCTGTCATGTGAGGGGCGATTGAGGAAGTCAAAAGGCTAGAAATTAAAGGGCCCTGCCTTCTGAGAGTAAGATACGCGGATGTGTGTGTGCACGTTTACACACGTTGCCACACACACACGCACACACACACACACACACACACACACACACACACACACACACACACACACACACACACACACACACACACACACACACACACACACACTCAACCCCCACCCCGTCTCTGCTGGCATTGTTACCAAAATGGAAGGAACAGTTTGATGAAATAATAGATCTGGTGTTAAAGGAGGGTACGGCGCTCACGCCGACTTGCCATTCAGCAGTGGATAAGTAGACGTCCTCGCCAGGCCATAATGACGATAATTAGGCCTGTGGCTGGTGGTGTCAAATATGACGATGGGTAGAGCTGTTATTAACCTTGCTGCTTGGTGTATCTTGCCTTCCCTTTGCTGTCCCCAGGGCTGATTGTGTTGGAGGACTGGGAGGAGAAAGAGCAGGATAGGAGGAGAGAGTCATTGTGGCCAGATAGCCATATATATATATATATATATATATATATATATATATATGCTGGTATTTTACTGTATGTACAATCCATTGTTTGATGGATGGTGAATGCGGGGACAGCCCAGCCACTTTTGCTGTTTTTGTTTTCGGGTTGAGGGTCATCAAGATGGTGTTCAAATAGTTTTAGGTTAGTGTTTCTAATGCCTTGTGTGACGCCTAAGGTTGATGTTCATTTGCTGTTTTTGTTTTAGGGTTGAGGGTCATCGAGATGGTGTTCAAATAGTGTGACGCCTAAGGTTGATGTTCATGTTGGTTCGATGTGATTTTGATGGGTTACCACAATGGCTTCCATGCTTCCATATTTAATTGCATATGTGCAAATCTGTGCATCACACTGTACAGTCATGGAAGGAATCCATCCATCCACCACAGATTGGGATTTAGATGTAGAAGTATGAGGGTTGCCCTGCCTTTTTTTGTCAGTGTCTTCCCCGCATCCCCATCCCACCCCGCAACACACCTCACCCCACCCCCCCGACCCCACCTCACCCCACCCCCAGCCCCCCCGGCAAACTTCTAAATGCAAACCTCCTGTGGTTTAACGTTTGACAGGTTTCAACCATGCCTAACTCTCACACAACACTCTCGGGCGCTCGCCTATTTAATTGTCTGCCATTATCCCCTGGCGGCATATCCATTCGGGATGCTCGCGGCCCCGCCACCCCCCCTTCACTGCTTCCCCTCCAACCCCACCCCACCCCACCCCTCCTCACCCGCATGAAGGAAGTTATCAAGCACCCAAACGGCGACGTGCCCGCCAATCCATGACTCGGTGATGGCGTTTATGGGCTGGGTTGTTTTGTGGGTTTTTTCGGAGTGTGTTTGTCGCTGCCGCGGCGCAAATTAACTCCTGAAAGAAGAAGCCAACCACCCGCCCCCCCCCCCCCCCCCTCCTTTCTCTCTCCCCACCTCTCCCTCCCCCTTCTCTCCCCGTCCTCACCTCAAACACACACACACACACACACGCACACAACCCCCTCTCCTTTTACAGCGGTGACACTGTGGCGGCTTGACGAGGGCGGCGAGAAAGCGGGGCGGTGGGGTGGGGGTGGTTGCAGGGGAGTTGCATGATGCTCTTGTCTTCGCACCGCTGGGCAACGCTGAGTCCCCCCCCCCCCCTTGTGCTCCCGCCCACACACCCACACCCACGGATGTACACGGTAGCTAATCAGGCTTTAATGCTAATGTGGCTCTGGAGAGTCAAAACAGGAGTTCAGAACATTTAACATGAGATGAAACATTAAGGAAATACAGGGGGAGGCGGGGGGGGGCGGTGGGGGGAAACACACAAAGAACAGAGACAGAGGAACACTTAAAGTAAAGCAGTAGTCTCCCCATCAACAACCTGCTTCTAAATGATGTACTGAACTCTGCAGCTCAAAGTATTAGAGCAAAAAGATCGAAAAAAAACATATATTGTATAAGAATTAGTTGTAAACAGAACATATCAACCACATGTGAGTACGATGCGTGTGGTTTTCGGTTGTTTGTAACGGATGCTCATGCTCCGTGGCAGCCGGTGCACCGGAGCCTGGAGGTGCTGGACGTGGGAGACAACCGCCTGGGGAACAGCGGGCTGCAGACCCTCAGAGAGCCGCTGATGGCCAACCGCTCCCTGCTGCACTTCGGCGTGGCCTGCGCCAGCATCACGTGCGAGGGTAGGCCCACACATCACTCCCACAGGGCCGTGGGCAGAGGCAGGCTACAGCCAGTGTGTCTGGAATGCGTCGATGCACGAATTGGAGCGAATTCTGCCTGTCAGACCTCAATCGGGTCATATCGATTATTTAAGTACGGCATTTTTTTTTATTCATTTTACGCATGTTACGGATTACATGGAATAGTGTAGCCAGTTTTAAAATAATTAGCATGTCACTTTTTTTGTACTTAAAGATGCCACAATCAGAATAATGAAGAGGGTCGTCATTATAATATTTAATGAAATCCATTTGGAGAACTCCCCATACAGCACTGTGCCATACACAATAGTTCATCTTCCTCATCTTTCTTTGTTCTCTCAAGTCAAACACGCTCCCCTCACTCTGACCTTTTGTTGCCTTTTCAAGTTTAAAACCACATCCATTTTTGAGTCCTATAATTCAGTTCCCTTTAGATCACCGCCGTTCAAAGTGATACCATTAGCGTACTTATCGTGCATTACATTTTATTTGGCCGGAATTTCGGTTCCATTAGCGGCAAAATCGGAGGACAGGACCAGCGATGGCATTTGTGTGAGCCAATTCCTGTAATGAAGAGTCCCAAATTGAAAATGTCACCTCACCTGCGCTACGACTCCGACTCTAAAACAAAAGCTCACCATTGAAAAGGGACCCGTTGCTTTTTGAAAGAAAGACTTGCTAATTCAACGGTACATGACAAAATTTTAAAACAGCCAACGCTGGCCTCTTCCCTGACACACAAATGTACAAACAATTTAACTACCAAATAAAAAAATCATACGTATAGAAAGTGGATAACAGCCAACGGATGGAACCTTTACCTCAACAATTTACTGTTTTTGATCTGCAGCTGCACATCCTTCTCTAGGTATTTTGCGCACTTTCTACATATAAATCTTTCAGTGTATTTAATAGCAAAACGGATAAGGAGATGATGATGATGATGCCGAAGGGGGAAATTAAAGTGAAAGATAGACGGCTTAAAATGTTCTGTGTGCAACACGAGCTATGACTGGGTTCCCCCTGACGACTGACCACCACGCAGGCGCGGTGGCCATGGCTGAGTACCTGGCGGAGAGCCCCCAGATCCGACGGCTGGACCTGCAGGGCAACGAGGTGCGGGTGGGCGGTCTCATGGCCCTCTGCCTGGCCCTGAGGATCAACCTCTCTCTGGCCACGCTGGACCTGGACAGCACACCCCAACACGAACAGGTGAGTCCCTGCATGTCCGGGCATTAAGACTTGAGCATCCTCACGAACCAGAGATGACAGACACACCGCCGGTTTCACTTTCTTCTCCTTCGTATTTTGACCAATAGTGCTGCCGGAGGCAAGGGTCTGTAAGTGTAACATCGTTTTCCGCAAAAAAAAAAAGTGTCTCTAATGGTTTCAAGTCAACACCATTTAGACTGGCTACTGTAGAAATGCACTTATTAAAAATCCCCTTCTGAAAGTGTCATCCACTCACACAAATGAGGTTCTCTTTAGTCGAATATCTCCGCAACAAAACAGGAACTCTGCCCGTTTCATATTAGGACTGCTGGATCCGAGGTTAAGGTTTCACTCGTCTCAAGACAGATGAGTGACAATATATAATACGTTGAAAATATCTTGGATCCGGTATTGGATTCATGTACCGGGTTTTTTAAAATATCGCTCCCTAAAGTCGCTCCCAGATTGTAGGCTGGAGCAATCAGAAAAAGGTTTCACAAACATCTCCTAATAGAATAGAATAGAATAGAATAGAACTTTATTTATCCTGAAGGAAATTGTTCTGTGTCATTGGACTATACTTCATTCTGGTTTCTTCTTGCCCCAATAGTCAGCCACAGATAACTGTGTCCCAAAAATAATGTGTTGTCTAATGTTTACACACATTTTATTAATGTCATGTTAATTCCATTACTATTCTTAATATTACATTCTCTTTTATGACATATGGGGGGGTAGAGTTAACACAAGTACTATCTGTGTATTCATGTGAAATATTAATGTAATTAAATATTTTCTTACATTTTGCGGCATTGCACGTGATTGATGTTTATGGATGGGTGGCTGCCAATGCCTTCGACTATACCCTTTATTTGTGGATAAATACATTCTAAACCAGGACTTCAATTATTACATCGGCTAATCGATAGTAGCCAAAGGGAAATGAGATGAGATCAACTGTGTTTTGAGAAATATTTGGCAGGAGATAACAGCGCTTGCCTGGGTGCACAGATTATGTTTGGAAATGTTTTCTTTCTGTTTGGCTGGTAATGTGTGTGGAATTATGCGTCTCTGGGCTGCGCACATTTAAATGACTGTCGAAAAGCTTTCATTAAAATCATCCCTCTAATTAGAAATGAAAGGTTAGTAATGATCGGAGCACTGTTTATCCCCGGCATTTTGTCTTCCCGCCGTGCATCCGGCGATGCCCGTGTGGTCACAGATTTGTCACCCGGAGACGCCGATAAGTCATCGCCGCGCCGGGTCATCGCCGACGCCGTTTGTCTTCCACCTTCCATACGCTCGCAAAGGCCTGAGGAAAATGGTGCCATAACTTTAATACATGCCCTTGCTGGATTCACAAAATAATTACCCACACTTGCCATCTGTTTGTCATGATTTTATCTGTGCTAACGTATTTGCATATTAAAGCATTAATTAAAATCTCCAAGGAACAGAATACTTACTTTAAAATTAACTCTAAAGGCGATCTGTGAACAGCCCTCAACGTTTTTTTTTTGCATTTTGTATTTTTTCCAATCCGTTTTTTTTTCTTCCTTTTGTTTGTCTGCCCGCTGTTTCCGTGTCCCGTCCGTGTTTTTTATTAAACGTCCTCCTCCTCCTCCTCCTCCTCCTCCTCCTCCTCCTCCCGTCGGGTGAAGTCAAGCGGAGGGGATGTAGCACTTCCCCAGGAGCAGCCTTGAAGGAACTAGCTCATTCTGCGTACAGTGCGCCGTTAAACCGCCGGGTCTGTTCCCCCCCCGTCTCTCTCTCTCTCTCTCTTGCCTCTCTCTCTCTCTCTCTCTCTCTTTCTCTTCTCTCTCTCTCTCTCTCTCGCTCTCTCTCTCTCTCTCTCTCCCTCTCTCTTTCTCTCCCTCTCTCTCTTTTGTCCTTACTTTCAATCTGATCGGAGGCACCCTTCATCCGCCCGAGCCTCGTCCCTTTTTCACTTTTGAATGGCGGGGCTTGACTGCAGGAATTGCAGTCATCTCACTGTCAAAAGCGCCCCCCTTCCCGACCCCCCTCTCCCGCCCTCCCCCCTTCCACATCCCCACCCACTACCACCCACCACCGCCCCACCCACCGGTCCGCCATGCGCGCTGCATATTTTCACGATGAATATGAAACATCTTGGCTCTCAGCCTTCAACCACCGTCAGATGTGAGAAGCTCTTCTTTCGTTTCTTTCTTTCTTTATTTCATTTTTTTCCTCCCCGGGATCTCTTCCTCCGAATCGCTGGACCCGGCGATTCAGTACCAAGTACTGTCTCCTAGCGCGCACACACACACACACACACACACACACACACACACACACACACACACACACACACACACACACACACACACACACACACACACACACAGCACACACACCCTAGTGGCCAGGTGATCATTTCTACTTCCATCCACCTAACCTGGATGCAATGTCTGCCTGGAAAGCCACCTCTTAGCGGCAGCGTACCCATCTTTCCCACCTCACCACGTACAACAGGGTTTTCAAGGAGAGAATCCTTCCCATAAATCCAGAATCCTCTCTTTGAATAATGCAGAACAAGGACATTCCTGTGGTTTCCTTCCAGTTTGATACGCACTGAGCAGCAGACGAGGGCAAGTGTGCCAAATCCTGGAACTCTTAGACGATCCTGCTTGCTTGGCCTGCTAGGGCCCTTGGGAACGTGCCGGGCTCCGTTTCAGCCCGTTTATCGGTCCTCACATTTCCATACCAAGCAGTAAGTAATGCAAGGCTTAAAAAATAACACTGCCACAAACACAATTAGGCAAAACAGGACTCCTTTGCTTTCAGACCTTGCCTTCCGTTGACCTGCTTTTAACATTAACCCGATTATATCCCCATAAACAAATTGCTCCCCTCACGGACGGAGCGGGGACAATGCTTGTAAAGTGGCCCCCTGGAGTATTGATCTGTGATCAGGGCTTCAGTCCACCCATTTCCCCTTTTAAAGAGCCTAAGGTGAAGGACGAGAGGGTGACTGGGGAACGTGGTGGTGTGGGCCTAGCAGGAGACACAAGGCGGGGGTAAGGCCTTTGATTGAGCTGAACAGAACGATGGAGGCCATCCATCTCTCATCCATCATCATCCATCAAAAGTAAAACCGCTAACCTTCCCTCACCCTCCATCACTTTCACCCCCTCCTGTTTCTCAAAAGGAAGTTGAGTCCCAGAGTGTCTCGTCCGATGGCAAAACTATCTGTGTTCTTTTCCTCCCCCAAGGCAGACATTGCATCCAGGTTAGGTTGGATGGAAGTAGAAATGATCACCTGGCCACTAGGGTGTGTGTGCGTGTGTGTGTGTGTGTGTGACGTTAGACAGCTGTACCG
>PIJE02001365.1:15580-38785 GCA_002895965.2 Coryphaenoides rupestris
GGGGGGGGGGGGGGGGGGTGAACAGACCCGGCGGTTTAACGGCGCACGTACGCAGAATGAGCTAGTTCCTTCAAGGCTGCTCCTGGGGAAGTGCTACATCCCCTCCGCTTGACTTCACCCGACGGGAGGAGGAGGAGGAGGAGGAGGAGGAGGACGTTTAATAAAAAACACGGACGGGACACGGAAACAGCGGGCAGACAAACAAAAGGAAAAAAAAAACGGATTGGAAAAAATACAAAATGCAAAAAAAAAACGTTGAGGGCTGTTCACAGATCGCCTTTAGAGTTAATTTTAAAGTAAGTATTCTGTTCCTTGGAGATTTTAATTAATGCTTTAATATGCAAATACGTTAGCACAGATAAAATCATGACAAAGACAGTGGGGCAACATCGGTTTGGGCATCAAACACCAAGCGTTTAGTCGCGAGAGGCATGGATGTCCAAACTGCACTTATCTCGCGCTCAAACGCATTTTGCAGCCACGCACACAATAACCTCATAAGACGCTATTGCCCAATGATCCCTCTGTATGTATCTTGTGCTGGTGCATTCCCTACCGTTTTGGAGTTGGGGGGTTATTGCATTCGAGAGTAGTTCACAATTCATTTTCACAATAGGCGCTTGTGTGTTTCTAAGCGGTTAAACAGTAAAAGGTGATGGGTCTTCCCCGTCCTTCCTTCCTCCTCCTGGTCGGGGTGAAGTTTCAAGCGGAGGAGGGGATGCACGCTCTCCCCCTCCATTCTGCAGACAGCTGAAATACACACACATACACCCCCCCCACACCACGCCACAACACACACACACACACACACACACACACACACACACACACACACCATGCACCAGCGCCTCCATATTGGCGGCTTTGCTGTCATTTGATGCTTTCTTAAGCCGCCATGAGACATGAATATCATTTTCCGCCATTGTCGGGAGTCACCGTGCATGGTCGTTTTAATAGAATGCTATATGGTCGGTTTTGTGTGTGTGTGTGTGTGTGTGTGTGTGTGTGTGTGTGTGTGTGTGTGTGTGTGTGTTGGGGGAGGAGGGAGGGGGGAGGGGGGGTTCTATCTCTTTTAAAAGCTCCGTCAGGTTTTGGACTCACACACAGCTGGGATTTGTCTTGGCGTGGCGTATCCAGGTGGGAGCAGTGACGATTGTATTTATGAAAAAAACAAAAAGAGAGAGAGAGACAGAGAGAGAGAGACAGAGAGAGAGAGAGAGAGAGAGAGAGAGAGGGAAAAACAAAACAGCAAATCTACCCATCCGAACACAGCGGGGGGGCCTGAGCGAGTCTTCCAGCCTGCGTATCCCCGGGTCGCCCAGGGAGACGCGCACATCTCATATTCTTATCGCGGGGAAAAATAAGTGTGTGTATGCATGGGAGTGAGTGGCAGAGAGAGAGAGCGGACTTGACACCACCCCTATGTCTTTGGATGTGCGGCTGCTTGGGTTTGTCACTGTCTATGCAGGTTTGCAATGTTCTTGATTATTATTATGGGTGTGTGTGGTGTGTGTGTGTGTGTGTGTGTGTGTGTGTGTGTGTGTGTGTGTGTGTGTGTGTGTGTGTGTGTGTGTGTGTGTGTGTGACTGTGTATGTACTGTATGTGTGGGGGGCTTCACAGCGGCACAGGCTTCCCGGAGGGCGGTTGCAGATGCGCATATTTACCCGCGTAAAAGGGGTGGAAGGTGGGAAGGCGAGCGGGGGGGTCCTCCTCTCCTCTCTCACAGTGTGATTTCTTATTTCACACGGCTCCATTTTATCACCGGCTTGTTGCCCGTTAATTATTAAGTATCTACCCGTCTGAAATGTGAACACGACTCTCTGTAGGTTCCCTGTAGGTTCTCTGTAGCCCCCTTGCAAGGTAAAGTGGTCACACACTGATGACCTTCTCAGTCACCAGGCTCCGTGTGTGTGTGTGTGTGTGTGTGTGTGTGTGTGTGTGTGTGTGTGTGTGTGTGCACTCATGGATGCACTATACAGGGTGTCTTTGTGTACTCTTTTGCCTGATGAATGGTCAATTATTACCTCTCTTTTGGGTTCAGATGCTAAAAGTGGTTTTGTCGTTTTTTCATGTGAACCTGCTGAGGTCAGAGGAGGCCTGCACACGTGTGTTCAGCCTGTTAGCGTGGTCATGTATCTGTCGGGGGGGGCGCTTCCATCCAACCTAACCTGGATGCAATGTCTGCCTTGGGGGAGGAAAAGAACACAGATAGTTTTGCCATCGGACGAGACACTCTGGGACTCAACTTCCTTTTGAGAAACAGGAGGGGGTGAAAGTGATGGAGGGTGAGGGAAGGTTAGCGGTTTTACTTTTGATGGATGATGATGGATGAGAGATGGATGGCCTCCATCGTTCTGTTCAGCTCAATCAAAGGCCTTACCCCCGCCTTGTGTCTCCTGCTAGGCCCACACCACCACGTTCCCCAGTCACCCTCTCGTCCTTCACCTTAGGCTCTTTAAAAGGGGAAATGGGTGGACTGAAGCCCTGATCACAGATCAATACTCCAGGGGGCCACTTTACAAGCATTGTCCCCGCTCCGTCCGTGAGGGGAGCAATTTGTTTATGGGGATATAATCGGGTTAATGTTAAAAGCAGGTCAACGGAAGGCAAGGTCTGAAAGCAAAGGAGTCCTGTTTTGCCTAATTGTGTTTGTGGCAGTGTTATTTTTTAAGCCTTGCATTACTTACTGCTTGGTATGGAAATGTGAGGACCGATAAACGGGCTGAAACGGAGCCCGGCACGTTCCCAAGGGCCCTAGCAGGCCAAGCAAGCAGGATCGTCTAAGAGTTCCAGGATTTGGCACACTTGCCCTCGTCTGCTGCTCAGTGCGTATCAAACTGGAAGGAAACCAGAGGAATGTCCTTGTTCTGCATTATTCAAAGAGAGGATTCTGGATTTATGGGAAGGATTCTCTCCTTGAAAACCCTGTTGTACGTGGTGAGGTGGGAAAGATGGGTACGCTGCCGCTAAGAGGTGGCTTTCCAGGCAGAGCCATCGTTGGTGTGACCCTCCTGTTCTTACTCTTGTATCACTTTGCACAAGCACAAGTGTCAGACTGTTTTACTTGGATTGTGACATTGTGAGTTAAATCTTAGTTCTTTCTTTTTGTTCTTATTATTTTTACCCAGTTCAGGGCCAGATAGCCAAATATCTAAATGAGAGCAAGTCTTCTGCATGACTTTTCCCCCAAAAAGTGGAACCTTTTACCTGTTCTTCCAAATGAATGATGTATTCATGGTTATGACAACAACCACACTGTTACCCAGGTTTGCAATTGGACAGACATTTGAGTGTATGGCACCATTGTTCTTTTTTTGCCCCTTGTTGCCCCTTACCGTAAGTCTTTCTTGTCAATTCTTATTACATACAACTGTTCTTTGGAAACACTTGAATTCACAGTACGGTTATGTCTTTCTCTAAGTGGGTTGCTTTGCTTCTGGTGCCCCTCAGGGAAGGGAACAAGAGCCACTCACATTGCAGTACAACAAAAGTGAGTAGGCCCATATCTGACCAGCACCCTCTCCCCGTCCTCCATCCTCTGTCCTGCCCTTTTCCTACCCTGTGTCTGCTCCTCCCACCATCCGCAACACCACCACCAACACCACCACCACGCCCAGTGCCCGTGTCCTTTGCCCCTCCCCCATCCCAAAATGTGCTCCGGGGGAGCCATGGTGGGCAGGTAATTGGATTTGTTGTCACCTCCGTTGGCTGCCGAGGCATCGGGCTGTCACCGCGGCTTAGCGATGAAGACATCACCGCGACAGTGAACCCACGGAGGGGCGATCAGCTGGTGCCCTGGCCGGGGCCAGTGCTAAATAAAAAGGCGGTGGGGAGGGGGCGCCATTGGCGCCTGTGCCACGGCCGCGGTGGGCATGGCTGGCACCAGCTGTTACCGCTGCTCCTGCTTCCACCTCCGCCAGTGCCAACGCCGCCGGCCCTTGCCAGGACTCCTGGGAGCCGCGGGGGTGGCAGGGTGGGGCAAGCGGAGAACGGGCAGCCTTATTAAACCAGATGCCAGCCAGCATCCCCCCCCTTTAATATAGACACACACACACAGCAATTGCATTGGCCCTACTCTGTCAGACAGGTCAAGAACACCAGTCTCCCTCTCTCTCCCACACACACACACACACACACACACAGCTCTTCCTGAGGTTGTGGAGGCTGTGTTGGCTAGGGGCAGCGCCGCCTTGGACGCGTCTTGTCCCAGAGCCACAGTGTGGGTGAGACATCTTAATGAAGCCGTGGCAGCACCAAGCCAGCACCTGGACATCTGTACGTCCTGTCCCCTGGCCCAACCCTGTGCACGGCCCTGTGGCCATGTGCTGTGAAAATATGTCCAGAAACAGATAATATAGGTTGGGTTAAAAAGCAAGGAGTCTAAAAAGATACACTACAGACTAATAGTTATTGGGAAATAAAGATAGAGGAAATAAACATACAGACACATTGGAGATGTCAATAATCCAAGCTTTGTATTTGCCAGGACCCTCTTTGAAGATGTTTAAAATATATGGAACGATTCTGAGATGATAATGTGCTATATGCTGAATACAATTTAATTGGTCCATCTACTCAGGTGCATTTTGTTCGTCTCAGAACACTTCATGCATCACAGTGTGTTCATGTGGTGTGACACCCCATGTCCATATACACTATCTATACGGTGGCGAGAAAAACACCACGGTAGGTGTGTGTTCACAGTGGCTTTTATAGCCTACCACCTGGATCGCAGCTCCCCCACCCCTCCCGCCGCCGCCCCCCTGTTTCTGTTTTTTCATGGCCGTCTTATATCTTAAATCAACTCCTCACCATGTTTTAATTAAGTTGATGATTTGACCTCGCTCTCTACCCCGAGTATAATATTTATATCTATTCTATTCATTATGAAGGAGTTTTAATGAATCGTTAGTCGGTCGTATCAGTCCCCATTTGAATGTTTACGATGCGATTGCATTGCTTGGCAGGACCCCAATAGATGTGTTATATAACAGGTGTCAGTCAGACATGGGTCAGGACATTTATCACACTGTGCCACTACTGTTACACAGCTGCTTTACTGGGTAAGGACTGCTACTTTTCTTTATGATCATTTTACTGTCATCATATTGTACACATTATAATACGTTGTATGTTCTGATTGATTTACCTTCATTAGTATTTTTTTTGTTGGTGCATTAATCAGTGCATTAAATGAGACATGCTAAAATGAAATACAAACTGAAGTTACTGGTACTTCCTTATGGTTACTCACCGTGAGGGAGGGCTGGCGCTATACCATTGCATGGTTGTCGGGGCGTTCACGGGGGAATGTACCATTTTGGTGGTGGTGGTGGGGGGGGCGGTTATTGGTGAATACTTTAAATATGCAAAATTACATTGTGAGCTCTGAAGTTGTTTACTCTGGAAATATATTTTCCATTTAAAGTACTCTTATCAAAAGTACATCATATACCTAAAGGTGAGTACTTGGTACTCTGTCTGAAAAAGTATATTCTATATTACTATATTCTGCATCCCTAAATCTAACAAATATTTACAACAAACAAATTATGTATAAGTATATAAGTGTACTGATTGGCTGAAACAACTAACTAACTGAAACCCATAGAAGTATCATTGGGGTCGTGTCATATGGGAGCCCATGCATCGAGGTGCGTATTGAACCCGGCCTAAAAGCAGAGCAGCACATCCCCAGTATTGGTGACTCAAGTCCTCAAGTCCTCAGTTGTGCAATAGCCTGCCGTACCATGCAATCTCAGTTGATATCGAAGGCTTTCTCCCATTTCCCCGCCTCAGAAATCCTTGATATAGTTTATTTTATTTTTTTATTGTTGTTGTTTTTTATTGTAGTGTAACTGCCGCTCATTTTGAGAATGGTGTTGCTTTCTTTTTTGCAATAGTGAACATGGACTTCTGAAATATTAAATATGCCCATCTCTCACGTGTGAGTGGGGGGGCTTACCTGCATTTTTATTATGGTTTAAACAAATGAGTGATGATGTTGCAGACGAACTCCTCAAACCCAGGAGACCATGTGCAAGGTCTTTTTCTGGCCGTCTACGAGCACAACCGTTCATTATGCCGGGCCGTAACAAGGCACAGGAGTGCCTTTGCCTGAGTGTCCTGATCTCACCTCTTTGGATAATTATACAAATCAAACGGAGAGGGAACATTTGTGAAGGTTGGGCGGGGGGGGTGACAGAAGGAACAATGCAGTCTTCCTTTAACACGACAAATAGGCAACTAAATAGGTAGTCAAAGTCCATTTAGTTTGTCGGACCACACAGTGTAATTATGACTCATTGTCATTACAAAAAAATAGTCCTATTCTAGAGATTGATCATGTGCATGGTTAGCGTGCACTAGGGGCCCCCTAAAATGTGTTAACATATTCTTTGAATTTCCCACCAACGTACTCTGAAAATGTCCACCAAAATCACTAAAGACATACAATGAAATGGTCAATATTTGATGAAATATCCAAGATGGACAGCATTCTAAAAGGTTACACGCAGATGTAAGAGCTGCATTAAAACCAGGATGTATTTTGGTTTTGTACGCGTGCCAACCAGGCTGCTAATGTGGCCCCTCTCCTGTGGCCCCCCCGCCGTGCCTCCTCCTCCTCATCCTCCTCCTCCTCTTTTAAAACCGCTGCTCTCTCCATCAGCTCTAAGTGTTTTTCTTTCCTCCCCTTAATTGAGAACTGACCCACTACGCATAGCTTGCTTCCTGTGGCTTAAGACATTATATATTGTGTCTCTTCAGTTTCTGAAGAAACATTAAACACACACATAACACGTACGCCGCGGCTAAAGACGACTGCATTGAGGATCAGTCGCAACAATATGACTTATGAAGAAATAAATAAAAAAATACAATACCACACTCGCATAATACTTGAAACTGGCATCTGAAATGTCATTTACATATATTAGCATATAAAGTAATTGGCACAGATGCCAAGGAAGCAGCCGCAAACAGATTAATTGTCATCAAGCAGTCGTGGTGACACAGTTAAAAATGAGCTCCTTTCAAGGCGCCAATTATCAGGGAATTTTCTAAAGTAACTGCTTTTTTTTTTTCCTTTCATCAGCGTTTTTTTATGCATTCTAGTGTTGCTTTTGGCTTGCTTGCCTGTGCACCACACACACACACACACACACACACACACTCACACACACTCACACACACCTACCGCCACCCCCACGGAGACAGACAGGAGATACGCCGGGTATCGCTATCCTACATGTATAAATATTGTAAATAGCTGTCTGTTGTCTTTCAAGCTCTGCCTTTGAAATCAGGCCACACGGCTGCCTCAACTCCTTCTCCTCCTCGCGTCTTGCTTCAATCCTTTTGATTTTTTTTATTTCGAACGCAGAAGCACATTTTTGTTTGGGCAGAGATAAGAACAAACGATACATTCTCGCACATACTCTGAATTTAAAATGCATGTTTTTTTTTGGTTTTATTTAGCAGAATGAGAATGGGGCGAGTCACCTGCCTCCCTCCCTAAACCTCCATCTCTGTATCGTTGAGGCGATTTTCCCAAGTTCTACATAGTTCCGCACATATTAACCACTTATTGCAAATACGATACAATACAATACACCTTGCCCCACTTCCCCATGCTACTTTGTGCTGATCACCACCTGATATACAACAATGCTTCGGCCGTTATTGACTCTCTGCGCACACACACACACACACACACACACGCAAGCACACACACACACACACAAATACACACACACACACACACGCCAGGCAGCAGAGCGAGGGGCTGGGGGCCCCGTAGCGAGCGTCCGCGGGATAATAGATTGGAGCGGGGACTTGCGGTGGCTCAGGTTCCGCTCCCGCCGTAATAATTGTAAAGTGGCTCCATTTGTAAACGACTTGTCTTTGGGAATGCACCGCTAACAAATGAGGTAGTTAGTTTAGCCCTGCACACCAAGCACCGAGATACCCCCCCCACCCCCGCCATCTTCCCCGTACCCTCCCCCACCCCCCCCGACACACACACACACACACACACACACACACACACCTCCTACCTCACACCCACCCACCACGGCGGCGCAGAGCTCCACGACACCTCCTCTCGTTTCTGTTGTCTCCTGCGGCCACACAAAAAAAATTAGTGCTCACCTCCGGTATTTCTTCCTTTATTATTGTTTTTATTTATTTTTTTGGTGCATGGCGTGCATTGCCAACCTCTGCCGTTATGAATTGATTTGGCAAGTCCCCCATGATATACCGTCTGTGAAAATACTTTCTATGGTTTGTTTTTTTGAACGTTAAAGTTAAACATTTCCAACTCCCTCCGAAAATGGTACTTGGCAAAACAAGTGGCGTGCGGTTTTTTTAAAGGGGCCTTTGTGCTGCCGTGCTTTTTATTTTACAACGAACAAGAAGAAAACATTGTGCTCGTTTGCTGTCAATAAGCGATCACACTGGTCTCCCCGCTCTCTGTCCGTCTGCAGGTTGTCATCCATCAGCCTGGTTATCAGCGGTTGGCGGTTGTCATGGCGTTCCGTGGCGCTCAATTATCCAATCAACTCTGATGGCTGTTTGGTGAAGATTTTGCGAACACTTACACTTACAATAAGACTACATTAATTAGTCAACATTTGTTCATGCAGTAATTCAGATTAACTAACAGTTAATTAACAGTTAACTAATGGTCTAGTAGTCACTGACTCGTGATGTTTATGTTAACTAAGGTATTCATTTATACATTATTTAATAGGATTAGGTTTAACCAAGGGCAAACCCACTGCCCCGAGCTCTAACCCTAACCCCTATGCTAATGATATATAGCATTGCCTAGTACTGCATTAACTAATATTAATTAATGGTTCATTAATGAACCCTGATTGGAACATGTTACCACGATTTTAAGTGGAAAGTAAGAAGTAGATCTGGATGGAGGGGAGGGGGATGTCCTATGCATGACATACTCACATTTGCTCTCTCTCACACACACACACACACACACACACACACACACACACACACACACACACACACACGCGCACACACACATTCTCAAACCATGGCATCGTGTGGTACGGTCTGAGGAAGTACATAAATAATATGTCACAAACAGTGTCAAAACTGCTATAACATAAAAGCCAGCATTCTCCTTGATTCCCAAGTGGGAGGAGTGAGAACGCTGTGTGTGTGTGTGTGTGTGCGTGCGTGTGTGTGTGTGCGTGTGTGTGTGAGTGTGAGTGTCCCTTTTGGCTACGAGTGTGGACGCACGCGAGCAACTGAACTGAGTAGTAATCACATGCTAAGACGAAGAGTTCTGTTGTGGTCGTGGCCAGCAGCAGCGGCGGCGGCGGCGGTGGCGGCGGCGGCGGCGGCAGCAGCAGCAGCAGCCGCCCTGCCTCCCCTGATCTCCCTCTGCTCTTCACACCGTGTTGTGTACTGAGTGGGAAGAGGACATTTCTGTTTTTTGCAGAAATTATGCGCACAAGATGAACCTATAACTGTGTGCCTCTGTGTCTGCCTAGGTGTGCTTGTGTCTGTGTGACTGTGTATGTATATTATGTGTGCGTGTGTGTTTGTGTGTGCCTGTGCGTGTGTGTTTGTGTGTGCCCTGCGCGTGTGTGTGCGTACGCCCGGCATGCATGCATGCGTGCACACACTCCCATGGTGTGTTTATATTCCTTAAATGACTTTCTAATTCAGGGCCAGCAGGAACCTGCCTTTATCTCTATTAGTTTAGTAGCCTGGCAAACAAAGAGAGTCTGTGCCCGTGGCACGCAGCCAGGCGGACTCAGCCGTAAAAAGCACTTGTCCCATCTGCGTCTCTCTCTCTCTCTCTTCCTCCTCCTCCTCCGCTCTCCTCTCTCTCCTCCTCCGCCTGCCTCTCTCTCTCTCCTCCTCCTCCTCCGCCTCTCCTCTCTCCTCCTCTCTCCGCTCTCTCTCCTCTCTCCTCCTCCTCCTCCGCTCTCCTATCTCTCCTCCGCTCTCCTCTCTCTCTCCTCCTCCTCCTCCCGCTCTCCTCTTCTCCTCCTCCTCCTCTCCTCTCCTCCTCCTCCTCGCTCTCCTCTCTCTCTCCTCCTCCTCCCTCTCCTCTCTCTCCTCTCCGCTCTCCTCTCTTACTCCTCCGCTCTCTCTCTCTCCTCTCTCTCTCTCTCTCTCTCTCTCTCTCTCTCTCCCTCTCTCTTCTCTCCTCTCTCTCTTTTGTCCTTACTTTCAATCTGATCGGAGGCACCCTTCATCCGCCCGAGCCTCGTCCCTTTTTTCACTTTTGAATGGCGGGGCTTGACTGCAGGAATTGCAGTCATCTCACTGTCAAAAGCGCCCCCCTTCCCGACCCCCCTCTCCCGCCCTCCCCCTTCCACATCCCCACCCACTACCACCCACCACCGCCCCACCCACCGGTCCGCCATGCGCGCTGCATATTTTCACGATGAATATGAAACATCTTGGCTCTCAGCCTTCAACCACCGTCAGATGTGAGAAGCTCTTCTTTCGTTTCTTTCTTTCTTTATTTCATTTTTTTCCTCCCCGGGATCTCTTCCTCCGAATCGCTGGACCCGGCGATTCAGTACCAAGTACTGTCTCCTAGCGTACACACACACACACACACACACACACACACACACACACACACACACACACACACACACACACACACACACACACACACACACACACACACACGCACACACACCCTAGTGGCCAGGTGATCATTTCTACTTCCATCCACCTAACCTGGATGCAATGTCTGCCTTGGGGGAGGAAAAGAACACAGATAGTTTTGCCATCGGACGAGACACTCTGGGACTCAACTTCCTTTTGAGAAACAGGAGGGGGTGAAAGTGATGGAGGGTGAGGGAAGGTTAGCGGTTTTACTTTTGATGGATGATGATGGATGAGAGATGGATGGCCTCCATCGTTCTGTTCAGCTCAATCAAAGGCCTTACCCCCGCCTTGTGTTTCCTGCTGGGCCCACACCACCACGTTCCCCAGTCACCCTCTCGTCCTTCACCTTAGGCTCTTTAAAAGGGGAAATGGGTGGACTGAAGCCCTGATCACAGATCAATACTCCAGGGGGCCACTTTACAAGCATTGTCCCCGCTCCGTCCGTGAGGGGAGCAATTTGTTTATGGGGATATAATCGGGTTAATGTTAAAAGCAGGTCAACGGAAGGCAAGGTCTGAAAGCAAAGGAGTCCTGTTTTGCCTAATTGTGTTTGTGGCAGTGTTATTTTTTAAGCCTTGCATTACTTACTGCTTGGTATGGAAATGTGAGGACCGATAAACGGGCTGAAACGGAGCCCGGCACGTTCCCAAGGGCCCTAGCAGGCCAAGCAAGCAGGATCGTCTAAGAGTTCCAGGATTTGGCACACTTGCCCTCGTCTGCTGCTCAGTGCGTATCAAACTGGAAGGAAACCAGAGGAATGTCCTTGTTCTGCATTATTCAAAGAGAGGATTCTGGATTTATGGGAAGGATTCTCTCCTTGAAAACCCTGTTGTACGTGGTGGGGTGGGAAAGGTGGGTACGCTGCCGCTAAGAGGTGGCTTTCCAGGCAGAGCCATCGTTGGTGTGACCCTCCTGTTCTTACTCTTGTATCACTTTGCACTAGCACAAGTGTCAGACTGTTTTACTTGGATTGTGACATTGTGAGTTAAATCTTAGTTCTTTCTTGTTGTTCTTATTATTTTTACCCAGTTCAGGGCCAGATAGCCAAATATCTAAATGAGAGCAAGTCTTCTGCATGACCTTTCCCCCAAAAAGTGGAACCTTTTACCTGTTCTTCCAAATGAATGATGTATTCATGGTTATGACAACAACCACACTGTTACCTAGGTTTGCAATTTGACAGACATTTGATTGTATGGCACCATTGTTCTTTTTTCTTTTTTAAGTCTTTCTTGTCAATTCTTATTACATACAACTGTTCTTTGGAACCACTTGAATTCACAGTACGGTTATGTCTTTCTCTAAGTGGGTTGCTTTGCTTCTGGTGTCCCTCAGGGAAGGGGACAAGAGCCACTCACATTGCAGTACAACAAAAGTGAGTAGGCCCATATCTGACCGGCACCCTCTCCCCGTCCTCCATCCTGCCCTTTTCCTACCCTGTGTCTGCTCCTCCCATCATCCGCAACAACAGCACCAACACCACCACCACGCCCAGTGCCCGTGTCCTTTGCCCCTCCCCCATCCCAAAATGTGCTCCGGGGGAGCCATGGTGGGCAGGTAATTGGATTTGTTGTCACCTCCGTTGGCTGCCGAGGCATCGGGCTGTCACCGCGGCTTAGCGATGAAGACATCACCGCGACAGTGAACCCACGGAGGGGCGATCAGCTGGTGCCCTGGCCGGGGCCAGTGCTAAATAAAAAGGCGGTGGGGAGGGGGCGCCATTGGCGCCTGTGCCACGGCCGCGGTGGGCATGGCTGGCACCAGCTGTTACCCGCTGCTCCTGCTTCCACCTCCGCCAGTGCCAACGCCGCCGCCCTTGCCAGGACTCCTGGGAGCCGCGGGGTGGCAGGGTGGGGCAAGCGGAGAACGGGCAGCCTTATTAAACCAGATGCCAGCCAGCATCCCCCCCCTTTAATATAGACACACACACACAGCAATTGCATTGGCCCTACTCTGTCAGACAGGTCAAGAACACCAGTCTCCCTCTCTCTCCCCCCCCCCACACACACACACACAGCTCTTCCTGAGGTTGTGGAGGCTGTGTTGGCTAGGGGCAGCGCCGCCTTGGACGCGTCTTGTCCCAGAGCCACAGTGTGGGTGAGACATCTTAATAATGAAGCCGTGGCAGCACCAGGCCAGCACCTGGACATCTGTACGTCCTGTCCCCTGGCCCAACCCTGTGCACGGTCCCTGTGGCCATGTGCTGTGAAAATATGTCCAGAAAACAGATAATATAGGTTGGGTTAAAAAGCAAGGAGTCTAAAAAGATATGCTACAGACTAATAGTTATTGGGAAATAAAGATAGAGGAAATAAACATACAGACACATTGGAGATGTCAATAATCCCAAGCTTTGTATTGCCAGGACCCTCTTTAAAGATGTTTAAATATATGGAACGATTCTGAGATGATAATGTGCTATATGCTGAATACAATTTAATTGGTCCATCTACTCAGGTGCATTTTGTTCGTCTCAGAACACTTCATGCATCACAGTGTGTTCATGTGGTGTGACACCCCATGTCCATATACACTATCTATACGGTGGCGAGAAAAACACCACGGTAGGTGTGTGTTCACAGTGGCTTTTATAGCCTAACCACCTGGATCGCAGCTCCCCCCCCCCCCCCCCGCCGCCGCCCCCTGTTTCTGTTTTTTCATGGCCGTCTTATATCTTAAAATCAACTACTCAACCATGTTTTAATTAAGTTGATGATTTGACCTCGCTCTCCACCCCGAGTATAATATTTATATCTATTCTATTCATTATGAAGGAGTTTTAATGAATCGTTAGTCGGTCGTATCAGTCCCCATTTGAATGTTTACGATGCGATTGCATTGCTTGGCAGGACCCCAATAGATGCGTTATATAACAGGTGTCAGTCAGACATGGGTCAGGACATTTATCACACTGTGCCACTACTGTTACACAGCTGCTTTACTGGGTAAGGACTGCTACTTTTCTTTATGATCATTTTACTGTCATCATATTGTACACATTATAATATGTTCAGATTAATTTACCTTTATTAGTATTTTTTTGTTGGTGCATTAATCAGTGCATTAAATGAGACATGCTAAAATGAAATACAAACTGAAGTTACTGGTACTTCCTTATGGTTACTCACCGTGAGGGAGGGCTGGCGCTATACCATTGCATGGTTGTCGGGGCGTTCACGGGGGAATGTACCATTTTGGTGGTGGTGGGGGGGGGGGGTTATTGGTGAATACTTTAAATATGCAAAATTACATTGTGAGCTCTGAAGTTGTTTACTCTGGAAATATATTTTCCATTTAAAGTACTCTTATCAAAAGTACATCATATACCTAAAGGTGAGTACTTGGTACTCTGGTCTGAAAAAGCGTATATTCTGCATCCCTAAATCTAACAAATATTTACAACAAACAAATTATGTATAAGTATATAAGTGTACTGATTGGCTGAAACAACTAACTAACTGAAACCCATAGAAGTATCATTGGGGTCGTGTCACATGGGAGCCCATGCATCGAGGTGCGTATTGAACCCGGCCTAAAAGCAGAGCAGCACATCCCCAGTATTGGTGACTCAAGTCCTCAAGTCCTCAGTTGTGCAATAGCCTGCCGTACCATGCAATCTCAGTTGATATCGAAGGCTTTCTCCCATTTCCCCGCCTCAGAAATCCTTGATATAGTTTTTTTTTTTTTATTGTTGTTGTTTTTTATTGTAGTGTAACTGCCGCTCATTTTGAGAATGGTGTTGCTTTCTTTTTTGCAATAGTGAACATGGACTTATGAAATATTAAATATGCCCATCTCTCACGTGTGAGGGGGGGGGGGGGGGCTTACCTGCATTTTTATTATGGTTTAAAGAAATGAGTGATGATGTTGCAGACGAACTCCTCAAACCCAGGAGACCATGTGCAAGGTCTTTTTCTGGCCGTCTACGAGCACAACCGTTCATTATGGCGGGCCGTAACAAGGCACAGGAGTGCCTTTGCCTGAGTGTCCTGATCTCACCTCTTTGGATAATTATACAAATCAAACGGAGAGGGAACATTTGTGAAGGTTGGGCGGGGGGGGGTGACAGAAGGAACAATGCAGTCTTCCTTTAACACGACAAATAGGCAACTAAATAGGTAGTCAAAGTCCATTTAGTTTGTCGGACCACACAGTGTAATTATGACTCATTGTCATTACAAAAAAATAGTCCTATTCTAGAGATTGATCATGTGCATGGTTAGCGTGCACTAGGGGCCCCCTAAAATGTGTTAACATATTCTTTGAATTTCCCACCAACGTACTCTGAAAATGTCCACCAAAATCACTAAAGACATACAATGAAATGGTCACTATTTGATGAAATATCCAAGATGGACAGCATTCTAAAAGGTTACACGCAGATGTAAGAGCTGCATTAAAACCAGGATGTATTTTGGTTTTGTACGCGTGCCAACCAGGCTGCTAATGTGGCCCCTCTCCTGTGGCCCCCCCGCCGTGCCTCCTCCTCATCCTCCTCCTCCTCTTTTAAAACCGCTGCTCTCTCCATCAGCTCTAAGTGTTTTTCTTTCCTCCCCTTAATTGAGAACTGACCCACTACGCATAGCTTGCTTCCTGTGGCTTAAGACAGCCTCAAAATGTCCATAATGGCCGGAGGAGACGTCAGCCCCCTTTCACGTAACAACGGTGGTTGTTACGCTCTGACTGAGTCGTACTCGGAGACCACAGGTGCACCTCAAGGGCGGGCTGGGGCTGGGGGCTGGGGGCTGGAGGCTGGGGGCTGGAGGCTGGGGGCTGGGAGGCTGGGGGCTGGGGGCTGGGGGCACACTGCTGAAGTTCTGACCTGTGTTTGACCCTACTTGTGGGAACACAACACAGCAGCTCCTGTTTTTAGCATAAGACATGACAGATAGATGGATGGATGGATGGATGGATGGATGTATAGAGAGAGATAGATACAGAGAAAGATAGAGAGCAGGATAAGTATATATATACAAGACAGAGAGAGAGGAGAGAGAGAGAGAGAGAGAGAGAGAGAGAGGGGTGGATGGATGGATTACATCACACACTTCACAAGCTTACACAGGACATACATTTTATTGAATCACTACATTTCACACTCGAATGTGGCGAATGTATACACACACAGGCACGGCACACACACACACACACACACACACACACACACCACACAGGCACGCACAACACACACACACCACACACACACACACACCCTGTTGGAACGGCGGCCCTCAGCGGGAAAACATTACCTTCTATCATGGCTGAACCACCCAGGGACAGGTTAGGTTTTGCGTACCACACACACACACACACACTCACACACTCACACACACTGACACACTCGCCACACACGCACACACACGCACACACGCACACACACACACTGATCTCCTGTTGATCAGTACAGCCTCTTCTCTCATCCTCCCACCAACACCACCGGGAGAGCTGAATATCACAGAAGCCGCAATCACTTTTTACTTCAATCTCTCGGCCCGGTCCTTTTTTCCCTGTTTGTTTCTTTCCGCCATTCTCACACACTGCCTCCGTCCGTCGTCGACAGTTGCTGTTTTATTAAACAAAACAAAAAAAACAAGAACAAAAAAAATGATATATATATAGCCTTTATGTCCAAAAGAGAACGGAGAGAATGAAAAGACAACATAATAGACAGAACTAAAATAACAATATGAACAATGAAACAGATTTGGGTATACATGCACACACACTTACCGGCGTTGATTCATTGATAACCACATCAATTATATCCTATTATCTATAGAGTCATCTGCCTACACACTCTTTACATGTACGCTAAAACACTACATTAAGTTGCACTTGGCAGGAACTTGAGAGCTGTCCAATAAGTCCTATCCCTACCTTTGTCTCCTCTCCAGGCGCTGGCGGGTGGATCCCGGGGGGGGTGGGGGATGGGTCCGGGAGGGTGGCGGGTGGATCCCGGGGGGTGGGGGGTGGGTCCTGGGGGGTGGGGGCTAGATCCGGGAGGGCGGGGGCGGGGGGGGTGGTCAGACCTTGAATGGGGGGAAAAGGGAAGATTGTCTTTTGGTCGTTTTAGGAAATGTCACGGACCTGCTGGGTCATGCTTTGGTTTTTAAAGAAAAGAAAAGAAAAGAAAAGAAAAGCTAAATCCAAACCATTCTGGACTCGCTATTGAGTGTAAAAAAGAAAGAGGAGATCCAATGTGAGCTATACTTCACGGCTTAATCTCACATCGTCTAATAATCCACGGCGTAATAACCGTGCCCGGCCTCAGAGCGAGGGAGAGATTTACCTCGCCACCACAAAGCAACAGAAAATAGAAAGTCCCGGTGTCGCGTTCTCACGCTCATACCAGTCAGCCCAACAAATCAAAATAAAGACATGACATTTTTTTATCGAAGCATAGTACCTGAACTTCAGGAGCCGAGAGAAAGAGAGAGAGAGAGAGAGAGAGAGAGAAGAGAGAGAGAGAGAGAGAGAGAGAGAGAGAGAGAGAGAGAGAGAGAGGGATAATTACAAAGCAAGGATACTCTTACCAGTAACAACTATTTTCCAGGAAAGTCCAAGAAACTCTGCTAAAAGCCGAAAACACCCCACGCTTACCTCACCGGGGAAAAAAAGGTTACAGCGAGCAAGAAGAAGAAGAAGAAAACAGATCCCACCTCTAATGTTGGCCTGTGGTGTCACACAGAACACAATTATGTGTGTGTGTGTGTGTGTGTGTGTGTGTGTGTGTGTGTGTGTGTGGTGTGTGTGTGTGTGTGTGTGTGTGTGTGTCCCTGTGTCACCCAGACGACACTTTGGTAGCGGCCATTCCACGTAATCGCAGGGAAACGCAAAAAACCCAAACACACACACACACACACACACACACACAAGTTCAGACTCACACGCACACACGCAGAAACGCACACGCACACACACACACACACCCCAGCTCCATCTTCTGCAGGGTTCACGTGGAGCAGCCCGCTAGCTTCACGTGCTGCCGCTAAAGAGAGGGATTAGGAAAGTCGCAGGGGCTGATGAATGTAGGGTACATTAGGGAGAGAGAGAGAGAGAGAGAGAGAGAGAGAGAGAGAGGGGAGAGAGAGAGAGTGGAAGAGTAGGTGTGGCAGAGAGGCACCATCCCCACTACCAAGTAAAAAAGCATTTCATGCGTTTTTACTTGTAGGTCTTTGCTCAGTATGCGCGTTGAACCATTTTAATTATGTATATTATAGAATGATATGTTTTTTTTCATTTTTCGTTCACTTTTAATTTCTTAATTTCAAAAACGGCAGCGAGTAGATGGGGAATATGTGGCTGGCGGTTGCGGTTGTGTGTTCATGTTATCCATGAGGCGGTACTGCGGTCAGGATCATATCAAACATTGCAGATCCTCGCTCTTCCTTTGACGCTCCTTTTCGACGTGGCCTTCTCCTCCGCCTGCCTAACAGATTCACCTCAGTGTCACCATCAAATGACAACTTGATGCATTATGTTGATGCCGCAATTACTCCAGATCACACCCACCCACGGCGGCGCAGAGCTCCACGACACCTCCTCTCGTTTCTGTTGTCTCCTGCGGCCACACAAAAAAAATTAGTGCTCACCTCCGGTATTTCTTCCTTTATTATTGTTTTTATTTATTTTTTTGGTGCATGGCGTGCATTGCCAACCTCTGCCGTTATGAATTGATTTGGCAAGTCCCCCATGATATACCGTCTGTGAAAATACTTTCTATGGTTTGTTTTTTTGAACGTTAAAGTTAAACATTTCCAACTCCCTCCGAAAATGGTACTTGGCAAAACAAGTGGCGTGTGGTTTTTAAAGGGGCCTTTGTGCTGCCGTGCTTTTTATTTTACAACGAACAAGAAGAAAACATTGTGCTCGTTTGCTGTCAATAAGCGATCACACTGGTCTCCCGCTCTCTGTCCGTCTGCAGGTTGTCATCCATCAGCCTGGTTATCAGCGGTTGGCGGTTGGCGGTTGTCATGGCGTTCCGTGGCGCTCAATTATCCAATCAACTCTGATGGCTGTTTGGTGAAGATTTTGCGAACACTTACACTTGCAATAAGAGTACGTTAATTAGTCAACATTTGTTCATGCAGTAATTCAGATTAACTAACAGTTAATTAACAGTTAACTAATGGTCTAGTAGTCACTGACTCGTGATGTTTATGTTAACTAAGGTGGTAGGTGGTTACTAAGGTAATGTATACATTATTTAATAGGATTAGGTTTAACCAAGGGCAAACCCACTGCCCCGAGCTCTAACCCTAACCCCTATGCTAATGATATATAGCATTGCCTAGTACTGCATTAACTAATATTAATTAATGGTTAATTAATAAACCCTGATTGGAACGTGTTACCACGATTTTAAGTGGAAAGTAAGAAGTAGATCTGGATGGAGGGGAGGGGGATGTCCTATGCATGACATCCTCACATTTGCTCTCTCTCACACACACACACACACACACATACACACACGCGCACACACACACACACACATACACACACGCGCACACACACATTCTCAAACCATGGCATCGTGTGGTACGGTCTGAGGAAGTACATAAATAATATGTCACAAACAGTGTCAAAACTGCTATAACATAAAAGCCAGCATTCTCCTTGATTCCCAAGTGAGAGGAGTGAGAACGCTGTGTGTATGTGTGTGTGTGTGCGTGTGTGTGTGTGTGCGTGTGTGTGTGTGCGTGTGTGTGTGCGTGCGTGCAAGTGTGTGTGTGAGTGTGAGTGTCCCTTTTGGCTACGAGTGTGGACGCACGCGAGCAACTGAACTGAGTAGTAATCACATGCTAAGACGAAGAGTTCTGTTGTGGTCGTGGGCCAGCAGCAGCAGCGGCGGCGGTGGCGGCGGCGGCGGCGGCAGCAGCAGCAGCAGCCGCCCTGCCTCCCCTGATCTCCCTCTGCTCTTCACACCGTGTTGTGTACTGAGTGGGAAGAGGACATTTCTGTTTTTTGCCGACAATTATGCGCACAAGATGAACCTATAACTGTGTGCCTCTGTGTCTGCCTAGGTGTGCTTGTGTCTGTGTGACTGTGTATGTATATTATGTGTGCGTGTGTGTTTGTGTGTGTTTGTGTGTGCCTGCGCGTGTGTGTGCGTACGCCCGTGCATGCATGCATGCGTGCACACACTCCCATGTGTGTTTATATTCCTTAATGACTTTCTAATTCAGGGCCAGCAGGAACCTGCCTTTATCTCTATTAGTTTAGTAGCCTGGCAAACAAAGAGAGTCTGTGCCCGTGGCACGCAGCCAGGCGGACTCAGCCGTAAAAAGCACTTGTCCATCTGCGTCTCTCTCTCTCTCTCCTCCTCCTCCTCCGCTCTCCTCTCTCTCCTCCTCCTCTCTCTCCTCCTCCTCCTCCTCCGCTCTCCTCTCTCTCCTCTCTCTCCTCCACTCTCCTCTCTCTCTCCTCTCTCTCCTCCACTCTCCTCTCTCTCCTCCGCTCTCCTCTCTCTCCTCCTCCTCCTCCTCCGCTCTCCTCTCTCTCCTCCTCCTCCTCCGATCTCCTCTCTCCTCCTCCTCCTCCTCCGCTGTCCTCTCTCTCCTCCTCCGCTCTCCTCTCTCTCCTCCTCCTCCTCCTCCTCCTCCTCCTCCTCCTCCCCTCTCTCTTCGTCGGATGTGAAGCGGTGTCCTCTGCTATCGTCAGTGTGAGAGGGAGAGGGAGAGAGAGGGAGAAGGGGAAATCGTCCCCTCAGCGGGCCCCATCGCTCAATCAAAGGTGTATTGATTGTTTTTTTCCGGTCGCTGATCGAGTGTGTGGGTGGGGTGGGGGCGGGGGGAACGGAAACTTTTTTAAGGGAGTAACAAGGGACTCGTTGATGGGGTGTTTATTTGTGCCAGAGAGAGAGAGAGAGAGAGAGAGTGTTGTGTGTGTGTGTCGAGGTGTGTGTGTGTGTGTGTGTGTGTGTGTGTGTGTGTGGTGTGTGTGTGTGTGTGATGTGGTGGTTGGTGTGTGTGTGTGTGTGTGTGGTGTGTGGTTGTGTGTGTGTGTGTGTGTGTGTGTGTGTGTGTGTGTGTGTGGTAGTTTGTTGGCTGTTGTGTGTGTGTGTGTGTGTGTGTGTGTGTGTGTGTGTGTGTGTGTGTGTGTGTGTGTGTGTGAGTGAGTTTGTTCAGGGTGTGTGTGTGTGCGTGTGTGTGTGTGCGTGTGTGTGTGTACGACCAGGTGGCCTTTAATTTCTCCAACCGCCGTTTAATACACTTCCACATATACTGCATTTCCAGGCCGTCAGAGATCCTAGTTACTACGCCTCTATTAAGGTTACTACGTAGTCAAACATTGCATAGTTTGCAATCATTTATCTTCAGTCTGCACACACACACACACACACACACTCACATTCATCTGCACAATGGCTGTTATGACATCATTCAGGAGTTATATATAGCCTCCAGTTGTTCCTCTAGACTGTATTTCCTACTGAACTACTCACAGAGTACCGTTTGAAGCTTAGTTTGAACCTAAATAAACACAACTAATGCACCACCAGCGTGTGTCCTAAATGATGTGTTGGGATGTGTTTCACCATTTGCTTTCATGTGTTTTTTTTTATTATTATTCTTTTTATTGGTTTTTAATATAAGAGTAAAGCTCCCTCTATCTTTGTTTGGAATTTAAACTCTGGTCTCTTAAGCACAATGAGAACATGCTTTTTTTTTTCTGTTGCACCTCATCTGTGAAATGGTTTCCCCAACCAATTTAAGGCATGACAGACTCCAACTATTTTAAAACAGAAGAACCATTTGATTACAACGAATCATTGTTAATTTGTGTGTCTATATTTGGAGAAAAAAAAAACACCTTTCCTTATCTCTATGAACTCTATTATACACTATGAATAAAATAAAGTATAGTTGCTGTGGCGTTTTAACCTCACACAGTGTGAAGGTGCATAGTATTATGCAGCTTTAGTCTGGTAGGCGTGTCTGGTAGGCGTGTCTGGTAGGCGTGTCTGGTAGGCGTGTCTGGTAGGTGTCCCATGATGCTCTCTTCACCCCCACACCTGTCTCACCTGCAACATGTTTCTAACAACCTTAACCGTCAATTCAAACTCACCAATCACCAGCCAGGGGCTCTTTCGTCCAATCCAATGTCTCCAAAAAAATGCCCTGCTAAATCCGGGACGGACATTTGGACATCCACACAGTTATTTGGCGACTTTAAAATATATGTATATTTTATACATTTAATCAGAAAAAAACAAACAATAGATTGTACAATAAAATAACTCTGTCTTTGTTTGTGGGAGAGTAAGGCACCCGCTTCCATGATCCTCCCTTTACTTCATGCACTCTCTCCATAGCATGCCTTGTCTCAGAACAATGTGTGTGTGTGTGTGTGTGTGTGTGTGTGTGTGTGTGTGTGTGTGTGTGTGTGTGTGTGTGTGTGTGTGTGTGTGTCTGTGTGTGTGTGTGTGTGTCTGGGTGTAAGTACACACATGTGCGTACTACGTAAGACAAGCAGAAAGGTAGGCCCTGCTCAGTGACAAGATGACAGAAAAACTAGAAACCAAAGTTCAAATAAGTCTCAGGCCGAAGGTGTACACACAATCCACACATTTTGTGTTTGTGTGTTTGTGTGTGTGTGTGTGTGTGTGTGTGTGTGTGTATGTGTGTTTGTGTGTGTGTGTGTGTGTGTGTGTGTGTGTAGTCTAGCTCGTCATGTTTTTGTGTGGAATTCACAACAACACCTCGTGGGTCATATCATCTGTATGGTTTAAAAACATGCTTATGTCAGGTTTTAACAATATATAGAACATTTACAACAGCATATCTAGAGGCTGTCTCCTAAGGTGTGTGTCTGAGTGTGTGTCTGTGTGTGCGTGCTAAAATGTCCAGGTGTATAGACAGGCTCACACACATACACACACACACACACACACACACACACACACACACACACACACACACACACACACCCATCTGCAGCAGCATGTGACATGTCTCTGTGTACAAGTGTGTTCACAGGCCTTCCTTGACCCTATTGGATCCTGCATGTTGTCACTGGCAACATATCCCCTACACACACACACACACACACACACACACACACACACACACACACACACACACACACACACACACACACACACACACACACACACACACACACACACATCCTCCAGAAGGCTGCAGCTGTGAACCCTGATCTCCTTGTAAACTCTGGCAGGGGTGGCAAGCCCCAAACCACCACCACCACACCACACACACACCCTGCCCACACCTCCTCACACACACACACACACACCCTCACACACACACCCTCACACACACACCCTCACACACACACCCTCACACACACACACACACACACACACACACACACACACACACACACACACACACACACACACACACACACACACACACACACACACACACACACACACACACACACACACACACTTCCAACAGAAGGTTGGAGCACTGTTCTCTCTATACCACCTCCCACCACCCCCCCCCTTCCTCCTCCTCCTCACACACACACACCCAGTGTTGGGGCATCTTGGACGTGAGTGTGCACATGGTAAG